>JAKWJD010001762.1:8299776-8541139 GCA_027705065.1 Solanum peruvianum | reverse complement strand
GTATGATTCTTGCTAAGATTCCAACAACATGTTAGTAATTTTACCTGATTTACACATGCATTAAGATTTAGAAATGGATTACGTATCCAGGGTGTTTGATTTTATGTCAAAGTCATTTTATATGGAGTACTTGATTATTTTGTCATGTCTTTCACATGTCAGAAATGTTTGCCGAGTACTATCAATAAGTTTGTGTTCTTGCTCCCAAGCCTCAAGGGTATTTGGGTTTTCACTGCTGTTGTGTTCAAGTTTAGGTATATTTTTTTGATTAATTTTGTTTATGCCTTATTTTTCTTCATTATTTTTTCCTTTTTTCCACACTTGTAAATTTCAAAATTCAATGGCATTACTCGGTTAAAATCTATGAGTATCATTGGAAGGTGATAACACAAACTGCAAAGTAACAAACGATGGTACTAATTAACTTAATTTGTTTTGAATTCTCTTTTATGAGTACTTTGTTCGAATCAACTGTGTAATTGTTCTTTGTCCTGCCGGGTTGTGATTTTTATAATGATTTATAAATGCTACTATCACTAGAATAAATGTTGTTCGATAATATTAGATTAGCTTTTTAAAATAATAAGTTATTTTTGAAAATCAAAATTTAAAAGTTGGGGGCATACTCAAATAATAGTCAAGTAAATATACAGTTTGGTCTATGCTATGTTCGAAACTTGGTGCCCATGTTAATAAAGCAAATGACTTCACATTTTTAATCTATTGACAAAACGAAGTTCCAAACAAAAAGATAGAAGAAGGAAATAATATTTTGTTTTCTGACTAACATTAATGTAAAGATGGTACATTGATGATGCTTACATCTGAAGTACTACTACTGAAATTTATGGTCTCTGTTACTGTAAATTCTTTCTAAAGAATTTTTACTGTAAATTTTTTGCAAAGTGTCTGATGTAATAGAAACAAAGCTTCTTAATTTTGATGGACTAGATGTTTCTGTACATTCGATATGCATAAAAAATAATTGTTTTTAATATATTCTCAGCGAAGAAAAATCTCATTTGGATAATTCTTGTTTTATTTGTCATATGAATATGAGCAATTTGAGAGTTCAATTTTTGACATCGACATTGAGAGTTCCAGATAGTGTTTGCCCTTCTTAATAATGTTGTTACTAGGATAATATTTGTGCAAATATCTTATTTCATATTAAATCACAATAAAAATAAGTTGGTCAATGATTTTTTTTGAAAAAATTCATTCCTAATTATCATGGCATTCTATAGTATAATGCAAATTATATACCTTATTATTGTAATTTCCTGCATTGCATCACTCTCTTATATTTTCCATGTTGGGGAAGTATTAGATTAGGTATAAAACTACATTACTACTGAATTATATAGTATATTTGTCGTCTTTCATCATGACATGTTAAGTGGTCTAATATTGAGTCTCTCTACCTCGCAATTGTAGTGGTATTCTCCTAAGGAATTAGAGAAATTTCAAGATTAAAATCTGTCATTAGGATATTTTTCCCCGTGTTTCCATTTGTAAGACTTGCCATGATGTGACATGATTCAACAACAACTAACTCAGATACACATTTGAAAAATCTCATTCTTGAGATTTAAAGAGAGTGTTTTTTCGTTATTGCCTCTCTATTTCTTAAAACTTAATAGGAAGATGCCATATAAATGCATGATTGTGAATTCTTGATTCAAGGTCTCTTTTCTCCAACGACTTAAAAGAATGTTAATGCTTCATTTCAAATGTTACATTCAATGATCAAGAAATCTGGATTTCTTTTTCTTATTCTTTACTCTCTTTTACATTGAGATTTTTCACCTTTTATGTTTTCTTCTTGCTACACAGTTACCCCAGTGAATTTCACAGCTGAAGCATTAGATGCACTGAACACTTATGGATGTTATATAGATATCTTACTTGTTGAATCCTCCCTTCTTATTTTCAATGAATATTTAGTTTCACCAAGCTGGACATCAATTTAAAACACAATGTTCAGTGAGCTCTTTTTCATTTTATTTTTCTAATTGAAGTAGTAGAAATCACGTACAAGATATCCTTTTTTGCCTAATGTATCTTTTCTTTTCCTCTCTGATTCTGTTGTGGAAGTCAAAATCATCATTGGTTGTCTATAGTCTTAGAATTTCATGTATTTGATAATTTTGGGAAGGTATCGATTATATACGTATTTGACTGAAACACTCTCATGTTGTCTTCCATTAGAGGGTATCTTTCTAATCGGAAAGTAAAATAAACGTACTTAGTGAAATTGAGGAAGGGCGTACCATGGAAAAGAAGAATAGTCACTCATATGCTACTTAATAATGACATTTAGGTTGCTTCAATAGATATGATACATCATTTCAGTCCTCATTTTATTATTAGAATTACCTTGTTAATTGGCTTATGAAAGAAGTTTGAGAAAGCTAGACTTGAGTTCAATATAACGTCCATTGTCGCAGTACATACTTAAAAAAATTGATTTGGTGTATTAGAAGTCTGAGAAAGCTAGACTTGAGTTCAACATAATGTTCATTGTGCACCACATGCTTAAAATTTTGAGTTGGTGTATTGCAAGATTGGTAAGCAACACCATGGTAGTAAATTTTCAATGAAAACATGTATCTTCTTTCAAATTCACTAATATTGATTATTTATGAAGTGAGTTTATTGATGATATAGGACTCGAGAATGGAATAGATAGCAATATATCACCTACAAGACATTTATTGGTCTCTCTCTCTATTATGTTTATAGACATGGAGTGGTTGTTTGCAATTATCATCACTTATCCAATCATGTATTTGTGTGTTATCACTTACCCAATTATGTATTTGTGATACGTAGCCTATTTTAAACAAAATGATCAATATTATTTAAAGGTATATGAACTTATGTTTTCGTACAGGTATATGACAATGTCATGTTCTACCCACATAGTTAAATTGATTCGGTTATATTGTTGCAATGAAATAGGTGTTATTCTTACAATAACTTGTATTTATGAAGTTAATGAACAGAAACAGAAACAAGATGAAGCAGAAAAAATTTAAAATAGAAGAATTAATCCGAGTCCACAGAAAATACTGTGTGTCCTTAAGAAATTTAATCCCCTCACTGTACCCAAGGTTATGGATTAATTTCTCCCAAGATAAAACGGATTAAATCTGTTAAAGAAATAGCGGTACCTCAAACTTCTTTAACTTTAACGAACTGAAGAACAGCAACAAGTCACACAGACTCAGTCGATCGACACTTTGATTTTATTTTGAGAGAAAAAATAATGCAGAGAAAGAAAAATTTTCAGTGATTAAAAAATCAAAATTGACTTCCTTTTATAGCCATTTTCAGCAAGGAACATGTCTGTTCAGTGAAATCTGTTCAGACCCATTTTATCCAGAAAGTTGTGTCTTTTGGAAAAAAAACAACTTTTCGAAAAATGTGTCTGTTAGGAAATAACTACTTTTTGGAAAGTAACGACTTTTCGAAAAGTAACGACTTTTCGAAAAGTAACGACTTTTCGGAATGTTACCGTTACCTGCAAATTATAAGAAATGACTTTTCATTTGTACTTTGCAAATGACTTTTCATTTTCTCTCCAAAGTAGTTCCCTCACTTTTGATATTTTCTCTTTTCTTTTCCCATTCACACTTGCTAAAACCCAACAATCCCCCACATGAATGGGGAAGGCTATTGTTAAAACATATGCATGAAAAAACTTGTGTGTCTTGTAGGTAAAGGTTAATCGCATCTGGATAAGTAGGTTTCCCTTTAAACTTTCCGTAGTGAACATATATCGGATATACTCGGTCAATCGGTAGATTTGATATCTTTGAACCGTCGAGCTTTGGTGTATACCTAGACAACATATGTCACACAATCAACCCTTGAACTGTTTTAGTTCTCATTGTTTTGTTCGTTTCAGCCATGAACACATCTTGGTTAGTAAGTGCTTAAAGAACTGGCCTTACCGGATTCTCCTTGAAGCGGCTTACACTTCACACTTACATAGGTGATTTCTAAATGTGTTATCCCATAGATACACCATTTGATATTCCTTGTATCAAACTTAGAAACCATTAAAAAGTCCTTATGTCTTTATCCTAGTTACTAAACATTGTCTCATCATGAGAATGGACCATAAAATAATAATAATATTTTATTTTATTTTTTTCCTTTGACAATGTTGAACCGTCATCAATGACTTTGTTTTATCTCCTTGAACCTAGATCTTGGGATCTCCAGTCTTCTAGGTAGAGTTACCGCCACGATGACTTGTTCTCGGCCATAGTCCCATTCCCGTCGATGATTTCTCAACTCCCTCTCTATTTAGGCCTTTTGTAAGTGGATCCGACACATTATCTTTTGACTTCACATAGTCAATTGTGATAATTCCACTAGAGAGTAGTTGTCTCACAGAGTTATCTTCGTCTTATGTGACGAGACTTGCCGTTATACATAATGCTTCCAGCCCTTCCTATTGCAGCTTGACTATCACAATGTATGCATATAGGGGCCATTGGTTTGGGCCAAAATGGAATATCTTCTAAGAAATTCCGGAGCCATTCAGCTTCTTCACCTGCCTTGTCTAAAGCAATGAATTCAGACTCCATTGTAGAGCGAGCTATACATGTTTGTTTGGATGATTTCCAAGATATTGCTCCTCCGCCAATAGTAAAAACGTATCCACTTGTGGATTTTGTTTCAGTTGACCCAGTAATCCAATTTGCATCACTATATCCTTCAAGAACGGCTGGATATCTGTTGTAATGTAAAACATAGTTTTGAGTGTCATCTAAGTATCCCAAAACTCTCTTCATTGCTAACCAATGATTATGATTAGGATTACTTGTGTATCGACTCAGTTTACTGATAGCGCAAGCTATGTCTGGTCGTGTACAATTCATGACATACATTAAGCTTCCCAATACGCTAGCATAGTCCAATTGAGACTGACTTTCGCCTTTATTCTTTGCAAGATGAAGATTTACATCAATTGGAGTCTTTGCCCTTTTAAAATTCAAAAATTTGAATTTTTCAAGTATCTTTTGAATATAATGAGTTTGAGACAATGCTAGACCGTTAGGAGTTTTAAGAATTTTAATTCCTAATATCACATCAGCAACTCCTAAATCTTTCATATCAAACTTACTAGCAAGCATACGCTTTGTAGCTTTTATATTAGCAATGTCTTTGCTCATTATAAGCATATCATCTACATATAGGCATAAAATAACTTCCTGATTTGGAGTATCTTTAATGTAAACACATTTATCACATTCATTGATCTTAAATCCATTTGCCAACATGGTTTGATCAAACTTTGCATGCCATTGTTTTGGTGCTTGTTTTAGCCCATAAAGTGACTTAATAAGTTTGTACACTTTCTTTTCTTTACCAGGAACTACAAAACCCTCAGGTTGTTCTATGTAAATTTCCTCTTCAAGCTCTCCATTTAAGAAGGCTGTTTTCACATCCATTTGATGAATTTCAAGACCGTATACTGCAGCTAGTGCAATTAACATCCGAATTGATGTAATCTTAGTCACTGGCGAATATGTGTCAAAATAATCAAGACCTTCTTTTTGTCTAAAACCTTTGACAACAAGTCTTGCTTTATATTTGTCAATAGTTCCATCGTCTTTCATCTTCCTTTTAAAGATCCATTTTGAACCCAACGGTTTGTTCCCTGGAGGAAGATCAACCAACTCCCAAGTATGATTGCTTAAGATTGATTCAATTTCACTATTAACAGCCTCCTTCCAAGAGGTTGAGTCACTAGACAACATTGCTTCCTTAAATGTTTGAGGCTCACTTTCAAGAATAAATGTTACAAAATCTGATCCAAATGAAGTAGATGTCTTTTGACGTTTACTGCGTCTTGGACTTTCTTCATTTTGTTCATTCTCTTTTGGTTCTTCTCTAGGTTGTTTAGATCCCCCACTAGATGACTCAAGTCTAGTTTTATACGGATAGATATGTTCAAAAAATTTAGCACTATCTGATTCCATTACTGTATTATCATGAATATCCGGATGTTCGGACTTATGAAAAAAGACATGCCTTACTATTTGTGGCATATCCAATGAATACACAATCCACAGTCTTAGGTCCTATTTTTACCCTCTTAGGTATAGGGACTTGGACTTTGGCTAGACACCCCCACACTTTGAAATATTTCAAATTGGGTTTTCTACCTTTCCATTTCTCATATGGAATTACATTTGTCTTTGAGTGAGGAACTCTGTTAAGTATCTGATTTGCTGTAAGGATAGCTTCCCCCCAAAATTCTGTGGTAAACCTGAACTTATAAGTAATGCATTCATCATTTCTTTTAAAGTTCGATTTTTTCTTTCTGCAATTCCATTAGACTGAGGAGTGTAGGGAGCAGTAGTTTGATGGATTATTCCATTTTCTAAACATATTTCTGCAAATGGAGATTCATATTCTCCACCTCTATCACTTCTGATCATTTTGATCTTTTTATCTAACTGATTTTCAACTTCAGTTTTATATTGCCTAAATGCATCTATTGCTTCATCCTTACTATTTAACAAATAAACATAACAATATCTAGTGCAATCGTCAATAAAAGTTATGAAATACTTTTTCCCACCACGTGATGGTGTTGACTTCATGTCACAAATATCAGTGTGAATCAATTCTAAAGGATTTGAATTCCTTTCAACAGATTTATAAGAATGCTTAGCATACTTAGATTCAACACAAATTTGACATTTTGATTTATTGCACTCAAATTTTGGCAAAATATTTAAGTTAATCAGTTTTCGCAAGGTTTTGTTATTAACGTGTCCCAAACGTTCATGCCATAAACATTTAGACTCAAGCAAGTAAGAAGAAGCAAAATCTTTATTCATATCAACTGCAATTACATTGAGTTTGAAAAGACCATCACTAAGGTAGCCTTTTCCTATATACATATCATTTTTGCTTACTACTACTTTATCATCAAACAAATAACATTTAAATCCATTCTTGGTCAGAACTGGAATTGAAACTAAATTCTTTCTCAATTCTGGAACATATGAGACCCTATTCAAAGTCACCACCTTGCCTGATGTCATCTTTAATAGGACTTTGCCAGTTCCTTCCACCTTTGCAACAACGGAGTTTGCCATAAATAATTTTTCATCTGTAAGTGCTGGAGTATATGATGAAAATAATTCTTTGTTGGCACAAACATGGCATGAGGCACCAGAATCTATCCACCATTCTCTTGGATTTCCAACCAAGTTACATTCTGAAAGCATTGCACAGAGATCGTCCATTTCTCCTTTGGATTCAGCCAAGTTTGCTTGATCCTTCTTTTTCTTGTCCTTCTTAGGACCCCGGCATTCATTAGCCCTATGACCATGTTTACCACAATTAAAGCAGTTTCCATTGAATTTCTTCTTAGGAGGATTGCTTTTTGGACCAGATGCTTTCTTTCTTTATTTTCTTTAATTTTGTGGTATCTTCTTCAACAAAATTTACTCCACATATTGCTGAATTGCCACGTGACCTCTTTTCTGCAGCCTTATTATCCTCTTCGATTCTCAACCTTACTATGAGATCTTCAACAGTCATCTCCTTGCGTTTGTGTTTCAAGTAGTTTTTAAAGTCCTTCCACAATGGAGGTAACTTTTCAATAATTGCAGCCACTTGAAAAGCATCATTCACAATCAATCCTTCAGCAAGGAGATCATGGATTATGACCTGCAATTCTTGAACTTGGGTGACGACAGTCTTACTGTCTATCATCTTAAAGTCCAGAAATTTTGCCACAATGAATTTCTTCATTCCGGCATCTTCTGTTTTGTACTTCTTTTCTAAAGCATCCCAGAGTTCTTTTGAGGTTTTTGCATTGCTGTACACATTGTACAGATCATCTTGCAGACCACTCAAAATATAATTTTTACACAAAAAATCTGAGTGTGTCCATGCTTCTGTTACCAAGAATCATTCATCAGCCGGAGTTTCATCTGACATAACAGGAATATTCTCATTGATGAACTTCTGCAGACTCAACGTAGTGAGATAGAAGAACATCTTTTGCTGCCATCTCTTAAAGTCGACTCCAGAAAACTTTGCAGGTTTCTCAGCCGGTGCTAAGGCAGCATTTGAACGATTATGTGCAACCGTTGTTGTTTTGCAGCATTTACTGTTCCAGCATTTGTTTGACTTGAATTAGTCATTTTTTTTCTGTCACAAATGGCAGATAAATTAAGTATTTAAAATACTAATAGTAAAGAACAAATCTTTACACAAACTGTTTCTGATTTAACGATAAAGTTTTTATGTTCTTTTAATCGTTAATCGAATGAATTTTAAAAATTCAAGCAGAGTAGAAAACCATAAAGGTTTTAATCTCCAGAAACCTCAAATACAGAAACTGTTAAATTTCTTAAGATTGTTATTCTTACAATAACTTGTATTTATGAAGTTAATGAACAGAAACAGAAACAAGATGAAGCAGAAAAAATTTAAAATAGAAGAATTAATCCGAGTCCACAGAAAATACTGTGTGTCCTTAAGAAATTTAATCCCCTCACTGTACCCAAGGTTATGGATTAATTTCTCCAAGATAAAACGGATTAAACCTGTTAAAGAAATAGCGGTACCTCAAACTTCTTTAACTTCAACGAACTGAAGAACAGCAACAAGTCACACAGACTCAGTCGATCGACACTTTGATTTTATTTTGAGAGAAAAAATAATGCAGAGAAAGAAAAATTTTCAGTGATTAAAAAATAAAAATTGACTTCCTTTTATAGCCATTTTCAGCAAGGAACATGTCTGTTCAGTGAAATCTGTTCAGACCCATTTTATCCAGAAAGTTGTGTCTTTTGGAAAAAATAACAACTTTTCGAAAAATTGTGTCTGTTAGGAAAATAACTACTTTTTGGAAAGTAACGACTTTTCGAAAAGTAACGACTTTTCGGAAAGTAACGACTTTTCGGAATGTTACCGTTACCTGCAAATTTATAAGAAATGACTTTTCATTTGCACTTTGCAAATGACTTTTCATTTTCTCTCCAAAGTAGTTCCCTCACTTTTGATATTTTCTCTTTTCTTTTCCCATTCACACTTGCTAAAACCCAAAAATAGGCGACACTAAACCAACATAAAATTAATTTGGTTGTGTTTTAACTGTGAATAGGACACTAAAATTAACTATGTTGGGCCCGTGCTTTAGCACGGGCCTGGCCGAATCTAGTATATATATAAAGAGTAGATATTGAGTCCACCATTAACTTTTTTCGTGCATATTATTTTTTATATTTTAAACCTTTACCGAAAATGTTAACATGTGTGTGAAGTTAAACGCGGCGAATTGGTGCGGAATTTGTCAAAAAACAGAAACCTACAAGTGACCTCTATAGAGAGCTGTTTGTTATTCCCAGAAAAAAATGGCAATATTCAACATGTTTTTTTTTTTTTTCTTTTTCTTTTTTATGACATAATCATACAAAAAATGTTCATTTTCACTGACCCTTTGATGACAGAAAGATCGTCTCTTGGACATTCTAATCATCAATCTCATTTTTCAGTTTGTCCCTTTCTCTTGACAATCATTTTTATTGTTTCTGTTTCCTTGATTCCTTGATCATTCTTATTCTATATAAATATATATTGTTGTATGTCTCGTTACACCTGGTACTGTAGTCATCCCCTTTTTTACCTTTCGTCATCTATATTTAGATCCCTCTCGATAGCCTCTCTCGATGTATCTAATGCCCCGTTCACACAACTCATGACTCGCTCATGACCGAGCCACAGTGATGATTTCACATTTAGCACAACTTAATAATTTTAGCTCAAATTATATATTAGAGTTTAAAAAACATTTAACATGTGTGTCAATAATATTTTAAAGTAAAAAACTAATAAGATGAAAGAAAAAAAAATATTAACATTAAAAACAACATATTCCACCGAAATCCCATAAAGTGTTGTCTGTATTATTAAAGGAAAAGTTTGAGATTTATCAATTGAAGATTTATATTTTCATAGCATAACACAATAGAATCTACGGTGAGAGACTGTTTATCGAGTAATTTTCTCAGTACAGTTTTCTGTTTTTTTTTTTTTTTTTAAATATGTAGGCAATTGGTCATATCATATAATAACGTGTTTATTTTAATTTATTTTATGTATCGTCTAATTTATCATCATATAATTTGCAATTATAAATTTTCCTATAACACCCTAATTACTTTTGAATGCGTAACTTCTTAACCTGAATATTTTTTACTAGCCAACATTATACTTACAATAAATTTGATCTAACCATCACTATATAAACCAGAATCATGTTTCCCAAAAAATTGAGGAAGGAAACAAAAACGAAGTTCAATAATCTCAACCTACTAATAGAAGTACAAGAAACGTGATCATAAATAGATCACGGCTTGGAAGGTTAGTTTTATTGGAACTCAGCATGAGACAATGCACCCTTAAAACACCTGCAGACGTGAGAGACGGTTGTCACAAGCATTTAAGAATGTACCTTTTGATATATCTAAGGGATGGAATACTCTCAACTTACCTTAACTCTTTAAAATACTTATGCATTAATAAGAACTTTAATACGCTACAACTCAAATCAAATAGTTAAGTGTTACTGAATGACGTCTTTCACCAATATGGGTTGTGGTGCACTAATGAAACTGTTTCACCCTTAATCAGAGGTTTCGAATTAAAATCCTGGATATGCAAAAAAATTTGTTGGGGGCGCCACTCTCGAATTGGCTCTGCAGCGCACGATTTAAATTTAATGAGAGCTCTAGACATCAAATGAAAAACATTTTCTATACCTATGCCGGCATTTAGGCATGAACTTGAAATCATTAATTTAGATAGCTAGAGGTTAATTTAAAATTGACAATGTATTTATACATACCATTTAAATTTCAAAATATATTTTTTCTCGTTAACAAAAAAAAATCTACAAGTTGTGAATACCAAAACTTTTCCAAATTACACTTAAAGATTTGTGTCTCAAATTATAGTGCTGCCGCCAGAGACAACTCTGGTTGAGGTGGACCCACTCTTTCGGAGGGGTGCACGTGCACCTGGTAACTTCGGAAATATATATATATATTATATATATATATATATATATATATATATATTGTGAAATATGATATAATTAACTGTGCACCGGTGAAAATCATTGTCATTGTAAAAAGTAGAGGATCCATTCACGATACCTGGATTCAAATCGAGCTAGAATAAATATTTCACTCTTTTTATTTTAAGTTTATCTTAAAGCTTATATTTAAGCTAAGGCAATCTCGATAGCACCCAATATCTTCAAACTCTAGGTTCAGCGATGGTCTTTGGCATATATCCTAAACTCTGTTCAACGTTTTTTAAGTGGTTGATTCATCTTTCTCCACACTCTTCCTCTCACTAGATCGCTCCACAAATTCATAATTATATGACACGTGTTGAAGAAATCTTGAAAATTGATGGAACATGTCGAAGGAACAGGTCCATTGAAGCAGACTGACGAGTTAGAGTTAGAGTCATATTAGGACTAGAATACTAAATCATAAGTTATGTATGACTAAACTACAGTATATTGTAGGAGTTCGACTAGGATAAGGTATTTGAGTTATAATACAAAACTACTCATGTAAATAATTGTGTTTTAGTAGAATTTCTAGTATAACTCAACATTATTTTTATCGAATACATCCTTGATTTCTCAGAGCAATAAAGTGTTTCCTCTCTTTAACGTATTAAATCAAAACGAAAACAACCACCCTATCAAACTGCAATGGCTCCTTCTACCAACACTCTTTCGACCTCTTTACTTCGTCATCTTGTTTTGCCCTGCTCCATTAAACTTAAACCAACAAACTATCTTATATGGAGGACACAAATATCTCAGTTGATTCAAGTGATAAGATCAACCTGACTCATCACAAAACCACCTAAAGATATTTGTTCCTCTAAACAGACTACTGAGAAAATTATAACAGGCGAGAGGGGTGCAGAAGACATCCAGATTGTTGATGACTAGGAAGAGAAGGATGTGTTACTAAGGAGTTGGATCTCAGGCATCTTGACAGAAAAAAACATGTACCTGATCGTAGGTTGCTCAACTTCCAAAGAGATGTGGGAATTCTCGGAAGAAGCTTACTTCAAGCAAAAAAATATAAGGAGTTCCAGCTCAAGTAACAATTGCAAAGTGTGAAGCAAGGAGCCAAACAATTGACGAATACATTAAGGAATTCAAAGGCATATGTGATGTCCTTGCAGCCATTCAAAAGTTTGTAGATGAAAATAGCAAAGTGATTAATTTTGCTTGAGGTCTAGGTCCTAAGTACAAGACCTTCAGGACAGTCATGCAAGGTAATGCACCATATACTACTCTAATCAGTTTGTTAATGCTCTAAGGAGTTTTGACATTAGGGAGGATGAAGAAGAAGTGAACCAACAAAACCATAACATGACATTCTCTGCCCAAAGAGGCATGGGAAGAGGAAAATACCCTCAAAGAAAAGGAAACAATAACATCATATCCCCAGAGGAAGAGGTTTCAAGTTTGTTGGACAAGGAACGGGTTCTATAACAGCAGAACGAGTAGGTCCTCAGAACAGTCCTTCAAGTGAAAGTCATGAGAGGAAAATACTAATGTGTGTCAAATTGTGGTAGGAATAACCATACTACTCATAAGTGATTTTACAGGTGGAATTACTCTACCAAGCCACGGATGAGCTACTAAAAGCATTGGCTGCTACTGATTTACAAAACACTATCGATGACACCTTGTATGTCGACTCAGGAGTAAGTAGCCATATGGCACATAAATCAGGTATCCCAGTTGATCTTAACTACAATGGACTAGATAATAATTTGTTGGGAATGGATCAAAGTTAGACATAACTCGTGTTGGAAATATATCCGGAACAAATCTAAAGTTAAAAGAAGTTCTTGTAGTTCCTAAGATCAATAAAAATTTATTCTCAATTAGTAAGCTTGCAAAGGATAATCATTGCACTCTTGAATTTGATGAAACTAAATTTGTTGTAAAGGACAAGAGGAGAAAGACACTACTGGCCAAGGGATCTAAAAGGAATGGACTCTATGCTTTGAAAGATAACAATCTCTATGTTTTAACTGGTGCACACAATTGGAACACGTCAGACAACATGTGAAATACTAGATTAGGACATCCTAATTTGAAGTCTTTAAAAGTTTTGAGTAATATTATAGTTGCATCAATATTAGTAGTTGGAGTAAAGTGCCTACTGTTTGTTCTAGTTGTCAGATGGGAAAAGTTATAATCTTCCATTTGGTTTAAGAAATAAAATTGAGAAAGAACCTTTATTGGAAATTCGTTATGACTGGTGGGGACCTGCGCCTGTCGAATCTTCCCAACCTACGAAATATTATGTCATTTTTGTTGATGATCACACAAGATATATATTGATTTATCCACCGAAAAAAAATCTAAATTTTTTGAGGTTAAATAAAATTCTAGAAAATAGTGGAAAAATAATTTTCTAAAGATATTAAGATTTTTAAGTGTGCTAGAGGTGGTAAGTTTATCCAAACAGACTTCATTAAGCATTTTGAAGATTGTGGCATTGTGAGACATATTTCATGTCCCAACACACCTGAACAAATGGAGTTGCAGAGAGAAAACATATGCATATTATGGAGACTTGCTTAACTCTACTAGTTCATGCTAACCTACTTTTTTTATTTCTTTGGATTGAGGCTTTCCTCACTGCAATATTCCTCATCAATAGATTGTCTTCCTCAGTCCTAAAGATGGTTACTCCATTTGTTAAGTTGTATGGGGAACAATCTAACTATAACAACCTAAAAGTGTTTGGGTGTAGATGTTTTTCATATATCAAGGGTAGCAACAAGTTCAGTCCCAAGAACTACCCTTGTGTGTTCATAGGATACAACAACTTATAAAAAGGATACAGATGTTATCGTCCCTCTACAAGGAGGGTTTACATATCCATGCATGTTGTGTTTGATGAAAACACATTACCCTATGTGTCTCCAAAGCAATCTAAAACTAACATTGATGTCTCACCTCATCTTACTACTTTTTGTTGAATCTTTCTCTAAACTGCAAGCACATGATAATTGTCATATCCAGGTTTAACCCATAGACGTAGCCGGCGTCGATGTCCTTTTGAAGGACTAAGACTAGCCTCTTAGTTTCATGTCATTACATTCATAGGTTGAAAATGTGGAAAAATTTAAAACATTTATTATCTCTACTGGGAGATTTACATAGGCCTCTACATACACATATATATATTCATATTGAATATACCTAGACCCTTTCATATAGGAAGGTTACATAACCTACTCTTATTGCACACACACACACACACACACACAATATACATATATATATATATATAATATATATATATATATATATATATATATATATATATATATATATATATATATATATATATATAAAGAGAGAGAGAGAGAGAGAGAGAGAGAGAGAAATAGTCTCAACAATTGTCTCGTCTCATACCATCTAAACGGATATCACAATATCAACATAGCCCTTACATAAATTCAACAAGATCATGTATAGGTCATACGAAATACATTATTCAAATAACAAGGAAGAAATGATAGAGTCAATAAGCTCATAACAAAATCTAAAGCAAGAAGATGACATTGCCCTCGAAAGTTGAGGACCTACCCCACTTGGATGAAAGGAAGAATCCAAGCCTTTAACAATTTCGTCTTCCAAACTCTTCAACGACCGAAACCTAAAATGTTTGGGACAAGGGAAGAAAACAGGTTAGTACTCCACATGTACTAAGTATGAGATCTTATGCACATACACAAGCAAAACATGCAAAATGGGACTTTTTATCAAAGCATGTCATTCTATTCTAACCACCTTTTAGTGGCTTAATGCAAAGTCAGTTAGTCATATTAATCAACCAATCATGCTAACTATCTCAACAAATAATGCTTATCCCAATACACTTGAAACCATGATTTACTACAACCCTAACATCAAGGAACAATATCACAAGAATGAATTAGAGTTAAACATATCATAATAAGTAAGACAACTATTCACAATTCCTTATCAAGTCAACAAGTGCAATGACCAAGCAAAGCCCCATAATCTTACTCAATCAGTATCCTCAACAAGAACATGACTCATGTCCAACTTTACATATAGGAGCTCTTAGGCTTGCATTTCATCATGTATTATCATAATAACCCAAGGCATATTCATAATTAAACTAATCAACATATAGTATCAACAATGTGTCATGGTCATCATATATACATCTATATTGTCATAACATAAACATACATAAGAACCTCCTACTAAGACTCCCCTCAAAGCTACCTAGTGCAATGTCCAGGTAGAGTCCCATAACCCTATCTAGACTAAGCTAGACCCCTTCGGTTATCTAAGTTAGAGTTCAAGTCCTTTAATTCGTTTTACCTTTTGGGAACATCTTTCCCTCACCGACATAGACCACATGAGCTAGTGTGGAATCCGGTGTCATGAAACCCTACACAAAAAGAAGGGGACTACTTGCCAAGGTAGTGCCAAAATATAAAACATAGAAACTACGCAGATCCACTAGCTAATATTCCTATGGGGGCAACATAGTTCAAAAACTAGGAGATTTAGTTGGGACCCTCTTTATGCGCCGTGCATTATAGTCTCCAATCTCGACAGTAATGTAGTGTTTCTACATTCCCTATGTGGGAAGGGACACTCCTCCATCTCGTTCACTCGGTGCTAAGCTAGAGTTCCTTTTCAAAATGTCTTTAAGCATTTAATTACCATTCATAACTTAATTTAGGCTATAGGGTCTACCCCTTGTATGATCATCATCATCAATAGCTCAAATAAGAATTGTGTGGGTAAGTGCTTTCATCAAAATTCATATAAGAGAAAAGACAGAAAGTCACCATTGAAGTTTTCTCAGATTTTCATAAAGACGCCTTAACTTTGCAACTGTCATATTACCCTACTAAATAATTTTGAACATATATTATTATACCATTGTTCAATTAGCCCCAAATCTTATGAAGCAAGTGAGTTCACACCCCAATCATTACATCACTCGTGTTAATTTAATTGAATTTTTTTTTCATTTTAAATTTTTCCTTTATCTTTTTCTTTCTTGATTTCTCTCTCTCTCTCTCTCTCTCTCCTCTCTCTCTCTCTCTCTCATCTCTCATCTCTCTCTCTCTCTCTCTCTTCTCTCTCTCTCTCTCTCTCTCTCTCTCTCTCTCTCTCTCTCTCTCTTAATTTTTGAATTTTATTTTGATATATCTTAAATTTTATTTCATTTTCCATGTACCACAAGTGATTAATCCATTCATTTCCTTTTGTTTCTTCACCTCCCACCCCCATGTCAAATTGAAACCCACTTCCTTTTTTTACCTTTCTTTTTCTTCTTCTTCTCCGGTCAAATTCATTATAAAATTCATACTATTATTTAGACTTTATTGAATGATTAATAACAAAATTAATTACTTTTTAAGAAATTTAAAATGTTGAAGGTACCATCAACTACTCATTTTTCATATATATTAGAAATGATAATTTTAAAAGAATCAATTAATTTCTCAAAAAATTGAAAGAGCTTAATTGAAATCGAATAAAAAAAAACTATATGATACTTCATAATCATCTTGAAATCTAATGAGTTTATCGAATTGTTCGAAATGTAAGAAATATTTAGATAAAATTTTAAAACTAAGAGACTTAAAACTAGTAGTAGTAATAAAAAAAGAAGGAAGGTGAAGTTGTGATAAAAATGGTGACATTGAAAGTAAGAACCTTCAATGAATGGAGATGACAATGAATTTTCGAAAAAAAAAAAAGAAAGAGAAAAAAAAAAAAGAAAAAGTTAAAAAAATAAGAAAAATAAGAAAATATATTTGATAATAAAATACTTGTAAAAATAAAATTAATTTAGTTATTTTAGGCTGCTCACTCTCTTAGAGAGAGTGCACACCACTCTCTATGTAAGATGGACGAAAAATGATGTAATTCTATCGATTCAAAATTGTTTAGTTGGGTAATAGGACGGTTGCAAAGTAAAGGTGTCTTTTTAAAATTTCGAGAAAACTTCAATGGTACTTTTATGCATTTTCTCTTCATATAATTGAGGTTAACACATTAGCGTTTCATAACATATCAAGGCCTTTGATAGTTTTCACCATCCTTATATCACATACACACCTTAATCAACCTCACACAATCCAAGGCATTTCAATTCATCATCATACACCCCTATAATCCTAGTATAAGGCATACTCCAATGTAATATCATGACTTAACAACAAATTAATCACAATTAAAAGTAAAGGTAGAGATTCTAAGACTTACCAAGTCTTCTCATAATCTATCATCAAGGTCTTACCATCAACCCATAACTCAACCCAACTTAGGGAGTAACATCATCACACAATGATAACCAACAGAATAACAAGTAAAATTGCTTCTCTATATACAATTCATCTTTAGATCACACTTGAGACAAGGTACTTAGGCTAATTTCAAATTATAATTCATAACCTAAATCACATCTCAAGAACTAGTATGATAGGCCTATAATTCATCTTATTTTAATCCTAATATTACCATATGATAGTAATCAAATCAACGACCAACTCAATTGAATGATCACAATACAATATAGGTCAAGATCACTACCTAGGGTTAGGGATAGAGGATTATATTCTTCAATTTAGACCAAATCATCAAGAATTACCACAGTAAGTTGAACTACATATTAATTTACTCAATATAACCCTAAGAATTCACTAACAACTCAATCCATAACACAAATTTTGTAGTTAAATGAAATGAATAAGAAAACTCAACTTGTCGAATTCTATTTTGAAGGAACCCTTTGAGGAAAGAATCTCAAAGGTGAATAGAACCCATACCTTAATGTTTCTAAACAATTTGATGAATCCACCCCTTTTTCCATCCCCAAACCCTAGTTCTTGCTAGCATTCAATGGTGAGTTCATGTAGAGAGAGAAACAAGAGAGAAGGAAGAGAGTTTATGTTGAGAGTTGTCTTTAGGTTAATGAGGGTTAAGGGTATTTACAGTGGAGTTTAATTGACTTAATTAGTCTCCCTTTAATCCCTAAATAACCCTAAACCACTTAATTAATTAAATGAAATCATTTAAAATTTAACAGTGAAACTCGACCCTTACCGACAAGACCCCTATCAACGATTCGTTGGTGAGTCGACGGACAATCCCCCCCCTCCGTCCCGCACTGCGTCGTCTCGGTCAGAGACTTTGCAGGAGAGGGCTTCCTCTAATTTTTCTAAGTGTGGATGATGGTGGCCTCGATGCCACGTCGAGCCACTCACGCCCCGTCAACCCCCTTCCGTCGCGTGTAACAGTAGCTAGGTAAGTAAGAGCCTTCACGAATCTTTATAAGTATGGGATGACGGTGGCCTAGACACCCCGTCTAGCCACACACGGACTGTCGTATGTCCCATCTATGCACACTACTAGGCAGTGTTGCATCAAACTGCAGGGATCCTCCTCAAGGTCCCTTGGTTGGTCGTTGGGGATTCGTACCCAGAAGTTTCAATCATGAAATAACTCAAACACCCATTAGATACCTTTCCACCCATTTTCTTACATTTACGACTCCTAAAAGTTAGTCAAAAAGACTAAGGTACACTAACATCCCCTTGAACTAACTTCCCAGACGTTTTTGGACATTTTGGTTCTTAAACCTCCTAAATGACCTATATTTATTAAAAATGGACTTAGAAATAGTGTTTAGACTTTATGAAACCTATGTTAGGCTTTACAATGAGTCTTAGATTTTCAAGGTGTTACATTATCCCCCCTTAGGAAACATTCGTCCCCGAATGACACTAAAATAAGGAATAGACCCAAGACTAGCAGCCCAACCAATCAACAATATCCATTTAACATAAATCATATCACTTAAATAAGGCAAATATCAAAACTCATATTACCACACCTAAGGCTCAAAATACTTCATCATGAGACATTTCCTTCTCACAACACTTATGAGCTCAACATACAACACATTAGTCAATTAGCACAAAGTTCAACTTAACAACATGTTACTTATCGTTTTATGAAGACTCACCATATCCAAAATGCACAACATAACTCAAAACAAGCAAAAACCAAAATTTCAATTTTTTAATAGCAATACTACAGTGATTTCACTGTAAATCTTACTGTGAGGTTTTCAAAAATGTCCTTTTTTTTGTAACACTTCACCCAAAATTTCAAGAAACTTAAATTTCTAATCATATTTATATTATTAAAAAGAATGACTAATCTTAATTCTCAAAAAGATGAGGGTAACGAGACTTCATGTCGGCCTCAGTCTCCTATGTTGCACCCTCAACTAGATGATTTTTCCATAACACTTTTATGGAAACTACCTCTTTATTCCTCAACTTCTTGACTTGCCTATCAAGAATTTGAACCGGGACTTTCTCATAAGAGAGGTTATCCTTGACACCAAGACCCTCAATTGGGAGAATGGACTCGGGATCACCGATACACTTTTTCAACAACTTTTTCAATTCATAGGCAACCTTATCAACCCTTTGCAGAATTTCATAGGGACCCACATAACTAGGACTCAATTTCCCTTTCTTTAGAAACCTAACCACCCTTTTCATTGGTGAAATTTTTAAATACACCTTATCACCTTCTTCAAACTCCAAAACTCTTCTCCTATTATCGGTATAAGACTTTTGCCGACTATAGGCCGTTTGCGACCGGTTACTTATTATATGAACCTTTTCCAAAGTCTTATAAATCAACTCAGGACCAAGAAGCGATGGCTCTCACACTTCAAACCATCCAATAGGAGACCTACACCTTCTACCATACAAGGCTTCATAGGGAGACATGGAAATGGATGAATGAAAACTATTGTTGTAGGCAAACTCCACTAAAGGTAAATGTCTATCCCAACTCCCTTTAAAACCAATAATGCATGCTCTAAGCATATCTTCAAGGGTTTGTATCGTACGCTCCGCTTGACCATCCGTTTGGGGATGAAAAGCGGTGCTCAACTTTATCATACTACCTAACCACTTTTGTAACGACCTCCAAAATCTAGATGTAAATTGTGCACCCCGATCCGATATGATGGATAACAGAATGCCATGGCGGCACACAATCTCATCTAGAAAGATTTATGCGTATATGAAGACTTGATGGGGATAAAGTGAGCGGATATAGTCAATCGATCCACAACAATCCACATGGAATCATAGGACTTTTGGGTCCGGAGCAAACCTACTACAAAGTCCACATTGATGTCTTCCCATTTACAAGTTGGAATTTGGATCTCTTGTAGTAAGCCACCCGGCTTTAGGTGATCGGCCTTTACTTGTTAGAAATTCGGACACTTAGCGACAGATTCCGCTATGTCCCTTTTTAGACCTTCCCACAATATATTTCCCTTAGGTCATGGTACATTTTTGTCGACCCCGGATGAATTGTCTAAGATTGGTCTCTCAACCCATCTACATCGGGAACACATAATCTCCCTTGGTACCTTAACACACAATCCCCCCTAGGGAGAATGATTCATTCAACTTTCCAAGAACTAATTCTTTCAACTCAGTTAAGGCTAAATCAATGTGTTGTTTGGACTTCACCTCAACCACTAAAGATGACTCGGAGTTATGATGAACTATGGCACTCCCATATGGAGAACTCTCAAACCTCACCCCCAACCTAGCCAACGTATGCACATCCTTGCTAGGTCCTTTATGGCTTCATCAAGATGGGATACACTACCCATAGTCGTCCGACTTAGGGCATCCGCCACTACATTAGCCTTTGCGGGGTGATAAAGGACACTCATATCATAATCTTTCAACAACTCAAGCCACCTTCTTTGTCGGAGATTTGACTTCTTTTGGGTAAACACAAATTGGAGACTCTTATGATCAGTAAAAACATCCACATGAACCCCATACCATTAATGCCTCCAAAATTTTAAAGCAAACACCACGACAGCTAATTCAAGGTCGTGAGTGGGGTAATTTATCTCATGTACCTTTAGTTGCCTAGAGGCATAATCTATCACCTTCCCATTTTGCATAATCACACACCCCAAAATCACTCGGGATGCGTCACAATACACCACAAAACCCTTTGTTCCCTCCGGTAAGGTCAACACCAGAGCAAAAGTAAGCCCATCTTTCAACAATTTGAAGCTCTTCTCACATGCCTCCGACCCCTCAAACTTTTTACTCTTTTAGGTCAAAGTAGTCAAAGGAGACGCAATGGACGCGAAACCATCCACGAACATGTGATAGTAACCCGCTAAACCCAAGAAACTCCTGATGACAGTCTGAGTCAATGGTCTAGACCAATTTTTCACCGCTTCCGTTTTCCTTGGGTCTACTTCAACTCCCTCACTAAAAATGATGTGCCCAAGAAAAGTCACCGGTCTCAACCAAAACTCACACTTACTATATTTGGCATACAATTGACGTTCTTTAAGGGTTTGCAACACTAGCCTCAAATGACCCATATGATCACGCTCATTCTTCGAGTATACCAAGATATCGTCAATGAAGACAAAGACAAACAAAATCTAGGGTAATTTGAAATACTCTATTCATTAGGTCCATAAATGCTGCCGGAGCATTAGTGAGACCGAAAGACAGTACCAAGAACTCATAATGCCCATATCTAGTCCAAAAGATCGTCTTTGGTATATCCTCCCCTCTCACCCTAACTTGATGATACCCTGACCTCAAGTCTATATTTCAAAAGTAAATCGCCCCTTGGAGTTGGTCAAATAAGTCGTCAATCCGAGGAAGAGGGTACTTATTTTTAATAGTGACCTTGTTGAGTTGGCGGTAGTCAATACACATTCTCAAAGAACCATCCTTCTTTTTGAAAAATAACACCAGAGCACCCCATGGAGATATACTAGTCCTTATAAAGCCTTTGTCAAGAAAATCCTTGAGTTGAGCCTTCAACTCTTTCAATTCGTCCAGAGCCATCCGATATGGAAAAATTGAAATGGGATTTGTTTCCGGTAGCATATCGATACAAAAAATAATTTCCCATTCGGGAGGAATACCGGTAAGGTCATTAGGAAAAAACTCCGGAAATTCATTCACAACGGGGACCGACTCAATAGGAGGAATTTCGGAATCCAAATCTTGTCTCTTACTATGTGATAGAGACAACCCTTTGAGATCATTTTACATGATTTTAGACTATATATGATGCGACCTCTAGGAAAAGAATTTCCCCCCTTCCACTCAACAACGGGTTCATTTGGGAAGTTAAACCTCACCACTCTTGTCCTACAATCAATGGATGTAAAACATGCATGCAACCAATCCATACCCAATATAATATCAAAATCAAGCATATTGAGTTCTACTAGATCAACATAAAAAACTCTATTGGGCAATGAAATAGGACAATTTCGATAGACTCTTTTAGCAACAACCGACTCTCCCACCGGAGTAGACACTAGAAAAGGCTCATGAAAAATATCAGGTAAAGCATCAAATTTTTTAGATACTAGTGGGGTAACAAAGAACAAAGTAGCAACCGGATCAAGTAACGCATACAACATCAAATGTAAATATTTTTAACATACCGGTCACCACGTCGGGAGAGGTCTCTTGCTCACTCCTAGAAAAAACAGCATAGAAGTGGTTCTTCTTTGGAGTATCACTAGAACCACTTGCTTGAGCTAGAACACTACCCTTGTCTCGAATCTTCAAGTTTGGACAATCTCTCATTTTGTGACCACTCTTGCCACAACTAAAGCAATTATGCGTCCCCTTAAGGCACTCACCATAGTGCCTTTTACCAGACTTTCCACAAGTTGGCTTCTCCTTTGGTTAATTAGAACCTTTTCCCTTCTTAAATTTAGGGTTAGACACCCTATCGCCACTAGCTCTTGGGAATTTGGTAGGGACTTGATTTGAACCTCGCTTCTTAAAATTTAGGCTTATATTTTATCTCAAGTATTCTTTGAGGATCCTCCATCAAATGACCTAGCCCTCTTAGCATCTCTACATATCGCTTAGCTCTTTCCTCCTCAACCCTTCTTGCATAAACCATAAGACCGGAAATGTTTATGTTGTCATGTAGCATGAACGATTGGTACTCCTCTTGTAAGTCCTCCGACACCCCCACCACAAAATGGCTCATTTGGTCTCTAGGATCGGAGACTAAAGAAGAAGCATATTTGGAAAACTTAACGAATTTGAAAGAGTACTCATGAACACTCTTCCCTCCTTGGCGAAGATTGTTGAACTCCATCACTTTCTCCTCTCTCATCTCTCTAGGGAAGAACCAATCTAGAGAAGTTTCCTTAAATATCTCCCAAGTCACCGCACCACCCATCAACGGCCTATTATCCCTCTATTGCGCATACCAAGTTTGAGCCACATCCTTGAGTTGATATGAGGCCAACTCGGCCTTCTCACTTAAAGTCACCCCCATAGCATATAGCACCTTGTAGACCTCATCAAGGAATTATTGGGGGTCTTTATCAACCTTAGACCCATAGAAAGTAGAAGGGTTCATCTGAGTGAAGTCTCTTAGACGAGATGTCAAAGTAGTGACTTGTTGATGAAGACGGGGAGCAACATCCCGATTGGCTTGTGCCATCAAAGCTTGGGCTTGAACCGTTGCGGGTTGTGCTTGGGTAGTCATGGCTTGTGCCATTTGTTCAAGAATATCCCTCATCTCCGCCTCCATCATAGGTGGATGGTTAGTCGGGGCTTGATCAACATTAGCATTTTCTCAAGTGGAGGAACTTGCTCATCATGGGGAGGATCTCCCGCATTAGCAACTTCCTCCTCAAGTCTTTGAGCCACATTTCTTTGAGTATTCATACTTCCTATAACCACAACTATAGAATTAGATGCAAGGCCCACCATAAGTATACTCTATTGGCACGATATAAGATTTCCAAGGACGAGCTCGATTCCTAAACATCATATAGGTTCCTACTCATAAGCGTGGCGCGCTTCACAAATATGAATACTAACCGACATAAATGTGGTAGATAGAAACATAACTCAACGGTATTCAACCTAATGCTCAGATACCAAGTTTGTCACATTTAAGTTTACCCCCTAGACGTAACCAGCGTCGATGTCCTTTTGAAGGACTAAGACTAGCCTCTTAGTTTCATGTCATTACATTCATAGGTAGAAAATGCGAAAAAATTTAAACTTTTATCATCTCTACTAGGAGGTTTACATAGACCTCTACATACACATAATATAATTCATATCGAGTATACATAGAACCTTCATATAGGAAGGTTACCTAGCCTTCTACTTTTATTGCACATATATATATATATATATATATATATATATATATATATAATATATATATATATATATATCTATATATATATATATATATATATAGAAATTGTCTCAATAATTGTCTCATCTCGTACCATCTAAACGGATATCACAATATGGGCATAGCCCTTACATCAATTCAACAAGACCATTTATAGTTCATACGAAAGTACAATATTCAAATAACAAGGGAAGAAATGATAGAGTCAATAAGCTCATAACAAAATCCAAAGGTAGAAGATGGCATTGCCATCGAAAGTTGAGAACCTACCCTACTTGGATGAAAGGAAGAATCCAAGCCTTCAACAATATCGCCTTCCAACCTCTTCAACGACAAGAACCTAAAATGTTTAGGACAAGGGAAGAAAACGGGGTTAGTACTCCACATTTACTAAGTATGAGATCTAATGCACATACACAAGCAAAACATGCAAAAAGGGACTTTTTATCAAAGCATGTCATTTTATTCCTTTTAGGGGCTTAATGCAAAGTCAAGTAAGTCATATTAATCAACCAAACATGCTTAATATCTCAACAAGTAATACTTATCCCAACACACTTGAACCCATGATTTACTACAACCCTAACATCAAAGATTAATATCACAAGAATGAATAAGAGTTAAATATATTATAATAAGCAAGACAACTACTCACAAGTCCTATTTAAGTCAACAAGTGCAATGACCAAGCAAAGCCCCAAAATCTTACTCAATCAAGTATCCTCAACAAGAAAACATGACCCATGTTCAACTTTACATATAATAGCGCTTGGTCTTGCATTTCATCATGTATTATCATTATATCCCCAGGCATATTCATAAATGAACTAATCAACATATAGTATCAACAATGTGCCAGGGTCATCATATAATACATCATATATTGTCATAACATAAACATACATAATAACCTTCTCCTAAGACTCACCTCAAGCCTAACTAGTGTAATGTCTAGGTAGAGTCACATACCCCCACCTAGACTAAGATAGACCCCTTAGGTTATGCAAGTTAGAGTTCAAGTCCTTTAATTCGTTTCACCTTTTGGGAACATCTTGCCCTAATCGACATAGACCACATGAGCTAGTGTGGAATCCGATGTCATAAAACCCTACACCAAAAGAAGGCGGACTACTTGCCAAGGTAGTACCCAAATATAAAACCTAGAAACTACGCGGATCCACTAGCTAGTATTCCTTTGGGGGAAACATAGTTCAAGAACTAGGAGATTTAGTTGGGACCCTCTTTATGATCCATGCATTATAGTCTCCAATCTCGAGAGTACTGTAGTGTTCCTACCTTCCCTATGTGGGAAGGGACACTCCTCTATCTAGTTCACTTGGTGCTAAGCTAGAGTTCCTTTTCGAAATGTCTTTAAGCCTTTAATTACCATTCACAACTCAATTTAGGTCATAGGGTCTACCCCTTTATAATCATCATCATCAATAGCTCAAATAATAATTGTATGAGTATAAGTCCTTTATCACAATTCATATAAGTGAGGTTAACACATTAGCGTTTCGTAACATATTAAGGCACATTGATAGTTTTCACCATCCTTATATCACATACACCTTAATCAACCTCACAACATAGTTAAGACATTTCAATTCACAACATACTACACCTATAATCCTAGTATAAGGCATACTCCAATGTAATATCATGACTTAAATACAATTAATCACAATTAGAAGTAAAGTAAAGATTCTAAGGACTTACCAGTCTTCTCGTAGTCTATCATCAAGGTCTTACCATCAAACCATAACTCAACCCAACTAGTGAGTAACATCATTGCACAATGATGATAACCAATAGAATAACAAGGTCAATTGCATTTCTATAACACAAGTATCTTTTAGATCACACTTGAGACAAGGTACATGCTAATTTCACATTATAAATCATAACCTAAATCACATATCAAGAACTAGAATGATAGGCATATAATTCATCTTAACTTAATCATAATAGCACCATAGGATAATAATCAAATAACAACCAACTCAATTGAATGATCACAATACAATATAGGTCAAGATCACTACCTAGGGTTAGGGATAGAGGATCATACTCTTCAATTAGACCAAATCATTAACAATTAACATAGAAAGTTTGAAATACATATTAATTTACTCAATATAACCCTAAGAATTCATTTACAACTCAATCCATAACACAAATTTCATAATTGAATGAAACCCATAAGAAAACTCAACTTGTTGAAATCTATTTTGGAGGAACCCTTTGAGGAAAGAATCTTAAAGGTGAATAGAACCCATACCTTAATGTTTCTAAAAAAATTGATGAAGAATCCACCCCTTTTTCCATCCCCCAAACCCTAGTTCTTGCTAGCCTTCAATGGTAAGTTCATGTAGAGAGAGAAATAAGAGAGAAGGAAGAGAGTTTTTTTTTAGAGTTGTCTTTAGGTTAATGAGGGCTAAGGGTATTTATAGTGGGGTTTAATTGACTTAATTAGTCTCCTTTTAATCCCTAACTAACCCATAAATCACCTAATTAATTAAATCAAATCATTTAAAATTTAACAGTGAAACTCGACCCTACCGACGAGAGACCCCGATTGATGGTCGGTCGGTGTGAGTCGACGAACAACCCCTACCTCCATCCTGCACTCCATCTTCTCGGTCAGAGACTTTGCAGGCGAGGGCTTCCTCCAATTTTTCTAAGTGTGGGATGACGGGGGCATTGACGCCCCATTGAGCCACTGACGCCTCGTCAAGCCCCTTCTGTCGCGTGTAACAGTAGCTAGGTAAGCAAGAGCCTTCAAAAATATTGCTAAGTGTGGTATAACGGTGGCCTCGACGCCCCATCGAGCCACACACGGACCGTCGTCTGTCCCTTCGATGCACACTGCCAGGCAGTGCTGCATCAAACTGCAGGGGTCCTCCTCAAGGTACCTTGGTTGGTCCTTGGGGAGTCGTCCCAGATGTTTCAATCATGAAACAACTCAAACACCCATTATCTACCTTTCCACCGATTTTCGTACATTTCCGACTCCTAAAAGTTAGTCAAAAAGGCTAAGGCACACTAACATCCCCCTGAACCAACTTCCCGGATGTTTTTGGACGTTTTGGTTCTTAAACCTCTTAAATGACCTATATTCATTAAAATGGACTTAGAAACAGTGTTTATAATTATGACACCTATGTTAGGATTTACAATGAGTCTTGGATTTTCACGGTGTTACAATAATTTTGATTCAGGGGAAGTAAAGGCTGTTACCCCACACATTCGTAGTGATAATGTTGCTACAACTCATATACTCCTAGATGATGAGAGTACTATTGACCTCTCAGGCGCAAGATCATATGCTTAGAACAGGTTGAAGGTGATGATCCATACAACAGTTTTGGAACTCCAGCTGCAGATTTTGAATCTGACAGTAGCTGTGAGGAAAATGTTGCACTTAGTGGTCTAGATAATGAGCATCATCAAACAACTACTTTAGTTGATGTACCATCAATCTGACAATGCTACACTCCAGTCAACTACTTTGGTTGATGTACCAGTTGAGGTACTTCTTGCACCACAAGGTCATCATGATGACCAGAAACAAGGCGAAGGAACAACACTTTGTCATTTGTTGCTCGTAATAGCACAAAACTTTTGAGAAAACCAAATACTACTAAGGAAGTATTAGGGTCACCTCATTGGCTTGCAACAATGCATGAAGAAATTGATTTTTTACATACTAACAAAACATGGATCTTGGTGTCCAAATCTCCTGGTAAAAACTTGGTTATATCAAAATGGGTGTTCAAGACAAAATTAAAAGATGATGGGACAGTAGATAGATACAAGACCAGACTTGTGGCAAGGGGATTCTCGCAGCTTGAAGGGATAGATTTTGAAGAAATAGTTAGCCATGTGGTTAAAGCCACAACTATTAGGGTGGTTCTATCCGTTGTTGTTAGTTCAAAGTGGGACGTTAGACAACTAGATGTCAAAAATGTCTTTCTCCATGGCTTCCTATAAGAGGAGGTATACATAAGTCAAATACCTGGTTTTATTGATCCCCATTATCCTCAGCATGTGTGTCTACTTAAAAAGGCATTGTATGGTCTTAACCAAGCACCAAGAGTCTGGTTTGATAGTTTAGCACGCATCTTCATTTGTAATAAGATTGGCCCTTCCTTATTCACTTTGCGAACTCATAAACGCAAAATATTTCTCTTGTTATATGTGGATGTTATTATTGTCACCGGAAGTAATCTATCTCATGTCCCAGAATTAGTTCTACAACTTGGGAAGGAGTTTCCTATGAAAGGTCTTGGTCCTTTACACTTCTTTCTAGGAGTTGAGATGAAGTATTTCGAAAGAGAAATTCACTTAAATTAAAGCAAGTATGTTGTTGAACTGTTGGACAAGATAGAGATGACTTTGACAAAGGCTGTAGCCACTCCTTTGGGTCAAACGCATGGTCTGCATGAAGCTGCGGGAAGTCTTGTAGATGTCTCTTTTTACAGAATGATAGTAAGGAGCCTTCAGTGTTTGACCTTCACAAGACATGATATCACTCATCTGTGAATTTAGCAAGCCAGTTTATGCAAAGTCTAAACATTGAACATCTTCAAGAGGTAAAAAGGATTCTCAAGTACATCAAAAGTACTCTACACTTTGGACTCAGGATTATTTCACAATCACCATGTAGGTTGTATGACTACTCAGGTGTTGATTGGGGAGATTGTAGCACCACTCGGAGATCAATTACAGGTTATAGCCATGTACCTGGTGCCACCTAGGTGAATTGTATTGGACCTCCAAGAAACAGACCACAGTAGCCCGATCGAGTGGTTAAAGCTGAGTATAGGCACTACCCTCCACTGCCGCAGAAATGACTTGGATTTTGCATCTGCTTCATGACCTTGGAGTGTTTCTTCGATTTGTTCCTACGTTGTATTATGATAATACAAGTGCCTTGTACATGACGGTTAATCAGTTATGCATGCTAGAACCAATCATGTTGAAATGGACTATGATTTTGTTCGTGAGAAAGTGGTCAGGGGATAACTTCTTACTCAGTTTGTGAAGTCTAAGGATCAGCTAGTTGATATTCATACCAAAACCTTAACAAAGTAGGTTTTCTCTAGTTTTCGCAGCAAGCTAGGAGTTACAGTTTCTCCACTCACTAGCTTGAGGGGAAGTGTTGAAGGAAGCTTGAAGACTTATGGAACATGTCGAAGGAACAGGTCCATTGAAGCAGTTAGTTTGACGAGTTAGAGTTAGAGTCATACTAGGACTACACTACTAAATCTTAAGTTATGTAAGACTAAGTTATTGTGCATATTTTAGGAGTTCGACTATGATAAGATATTTGAGTTATAATACAAATACTACTCATGTAAGTAATTGTGTTGTAGTAGGATTCCTAATATAACTGGAATAGGACTCTTCTCCTATATAAAGAGATTGTAACTCAAAATTATTTTTATCAATACATCCTTGATCATTTCTGCATACTTACATGAGATTTATACAACACATTCTTAGTTTCTAACTAAGTGCATATGTATTACTTGATAGCTCACACACGTTTTTACGTTATTTGTTTATGATCTTGCTATTTATACAACACATTCTTAGTTTCTAACTAAGTGCATATGTATTACTTGATAGCTCACACACGTTTTTACGTTATTTGTTTATGATCTTGCTATATATGCCACGTCATTTTAAGATATATGGAATTCGGTAAGGGATGAAACAATCAAAAGAGCACAAGAGAATTGAAGGACAAATTTGTATTAGAGAGAACTTGAAACATTTGCTTAATAATTTTATAAATGAAATTATTATATGGAATTTGTTAAAGATTTTGGAAACAAATACTACAAAAATTGATTACTATTAATTATATTAGGCAAGACCCATATTTAACCTTCAGTCAGTTTGTTAATGTAAGCAAGATAATGATCAAGCATCATAATGCTCTATTCATGATGGCCTTTTCAAGTTCATAAAATACAAGGCTTATATACATGGACACTGAAGCAAACTTGGAGTTGTATCATATTAATGCCAATGTTCAACGTGGGGGAGAATAATGATAGCAAAACGTATAGTAGAATCTAATTAACATAAAATACTATTTCTATATTGTCATAGCTTAGAATTACTTAAATTATTAAGATTTAAATTGCAAAGTCTAATTTCAATAAAATATATAACTATATAACCAAGTCAATACTTCACGTAGAAAGATGAAAAGTAAAACATAAAAAGGAATATAATTTTATATTGTTTTATAAATCAATTAATTTTCACAATAGACCACCATGCAGAAATCAGCAAGTTGCGTACATTTAATAAGGTCATGTGTTAATTTTGACTAAGAAGAATCTCTGTTTCAAACCACGAACTATTACAATGATGATTGAACTATTTCTAGCTGTTATATATATTGGCAAAACCTTAGTATGTGTAAACATTTTTTGATACGTGGCTGGAAAATAATGAGCCACATTTAATATAATATGTATAAACTCATTAAATGGCTATGAGAAAGTACAAGTACCAAGAAAGAAACAATATTAAAATGGTAAAAATTAAGCTTAGCACACAGCAAACGAATAGTTCTTTGTTGCTGCATTATTGGCATGCAAATGGTTTCCATTTAATATTTTCACATGTTCATTTTTATTATACTCGCTTCTTGAAAAATCAGATAGTATATCAATATATTTCTATAACCCATTCGAATATATTAAATTTTTATTGAATATATTTACTTTTTAATATATTTTTATCCACTCTCAAAAATATCAGTCTTATTAAGTAATATATTATTTGAAATATTTTGAATATTTAAAGATTATATCATTACAAAAAAAAAAACCTCAAATTATCAACAAATTTTACTAATAGCTTAAGTTGGTTAGTATTTTACTATCAATGGATTATCAATTGAATATATACACCTTTTGTTGGTAATATTACCAACGAAGTATATATCAATTGGTAAATATGACCAAAAAATTATTTATATAATTTAATAACATATTACCAATGAATTACTAACCAAATATTTATCAACGACTGGATTGTATTGCTAAAATTTACCAACCAAATATAAATATGTTGGTTAATTATTAACGAAATGTAATTTATTGGTAAACTTGTCAATCAATATCCAATTAGTTGGAAATTTTATCGAAGAATAACAATTGTAGTTAGTAAATTACTAACATCATTAAAATAGTTGGTAATACACCAACTAGTTATTAATTCATTGGTAATAAAATTTATCAACATATTAATTATTAGTTGGTAATATTACATATGAATGTTTAGTTGAATAGTAACTATTACCAAGTGTGATGAAATTTATTGGTAAATTATTAATTACTTGGTTATATTTGAATAATTGAAGTTAAATTTTTTGGTAAATCAGTGTCTGGTGTTGATGCTTTCATATTCAGTTTGTATCATTAGGCGTTTTAACTTTTAATTTTAGTCAAAACTTGCCTTTGGCGAATATTATGTAAATGTGCTCAAATTAAAACTATGTCAGTGTAATTAGTTTCAAAAGGTCATTTTTTATCTAATAGGAAGGTTTCTTAAACTTTTGAGGCTTTCATTTTTTTGTTTGTATCATTAGGTGTTTTAAATCTTATGTTTTGACCAAAAGCTGACTTTAGTCAATATTTTTGTGAATATGCTCAAATGAGAATTCCGTCAGCATAATAACTTCAAAGGTCATTTTTTATTTAATAGGGTGGTTGGTTCAGATATTGAGATTTTCATTTTTAGTGTGTCATTAGGTATTTTAACTTATAAATTTTGGCCAAATTTGATTTCAATCAATATATTTGATAAACGTGTTCAAATTAAAATTTTGTTAGTGTAGTTAGATTTCGGAAGGTCATTTTTATGCAATAAGATAGGGGGTTTGGATTTTCATGCTTCCGTTTTTAGTTTGTCTCGTTAGACATTTTAACTTTTAAATTTTGACCAAAATTTCACTTTCGTCAATATTTTTGGTAATCATGCTCGAATTAAAATTTTGTCACCGCGTTTAGCCATACAAATTCATTTTTGATCTCATAGGATGGTTGATTCGGATTTTGAGACTTTTATTTTCAGTTTGTATCGTTAAGCATTCTAACTTTTAACTTTTGCTAAAATTTGGATTTGGTCAAATTATTTGAGAAACATGCTCATATTTGAATTTCGTTAGCGCAATTAGCGCTGGAAGGTCATCTTTTTGGCTTATAGGAAGGTTGATTTAGATTTTGAGGTTTTCATATTCAGTTATACCTTAAGCGTTTTAACTTTTAACTTTTGGCCAAAATTTAACTTTGCTTAATATTTTTTTTTGTGAACGTGCTCTAATGAGAATTTTAACGGTGCGATACGATTTTGGAATGTCATTTTTATATCTAATCGGATGGTTGCTTCAGATTTTGAGGCTTTCACTTCAGTTTGTAGTGTTAGGCCTTTGAACTTTTAAAATTTGACCAACAATTAGATTTGGTCAATATTTTTGATAAACGTGCTCAAATTAAATTTTTTTATAATGATGTGTCATATTGAGATTAACTTAACTTGTTATCATAAATTTTGCATTGTTTCATTCAAATGTTATTTCTAAAATTGATATTAATATTTTTAGATTTATATTAGTGCTCATAGATTTTCAAATGCAATAAATATTTTTCTATTAAATAATCATTTAGTTAATCGTATTTTGATCATATTCGCAATCAAAAACTAGCCTAACATTAAACTTGAATGATATATTATCAAAAAAAACTAACAATCAGTAAGAAAAAATTTTCAGAAAAATAAATAATCATACTGACGTGTTTAAATTTATTACTTACAAGAGTTTGTGGTGCAATGGTAAGCACTTTTCATTCTTAATCAAGAGATCTCGGGTTTGATTCCCCCTGAAAACGGTGTTGTATTTGTTATGGAGCTCTTTCCTTTACTCCCAATGGACAACCCGGCGTGAATCCGGATATAGCCCGGCTCCAATGTGAGTGTCGAATACCGGATAAGAAACTAAAGAAAAAGTATTTAAAATTTATTGATAAATTACCAACATATATTTTCTCTTACTAAAATTGTCAACCAACAAAATTGAATAATGAAGAAAAAAATTTACGAACTTCTTTTTAATTCGTTAGTAAAGATACTAACGATATACTAACTAAAAATTAGTTGGGTCATGCTTCAAAATTTTGTAATAACATTTTTGGGTGTTTACCAACTAATTTTTGATTGGTAATTTACCAATAAATTAAAATTGATTGGTAATATTTAGTGACAAGCTTTTTAGTAACGAATTAATATAAATTGACATTTAATTGGTAACTCAATTTGCCAACCGATTTAATCAATTTACCAACGATTTCTTTGTTGGTAATTGAGATTTCTTTTATAGTGTATATGATTACAATAGAAAATTCAAAACTTTTGTAATTGAAGAAGTTTCTAAATAAATGTACATAATGCTACAATAGCAATCGTTAGGCCCCCTAATTTTTTAGGGCCTCCACTTTCATATATATATATATATATATAATATATATATAATATATATAAATATATTAATATTATATATATTATATATATATATTATAATTATATATATATATATATATAATATATATATATATATATATATTATTTTTTTAAAAGTTCGTGTATTAATGGAATTTGGTTTTTTTTAGAAATATAATATGTTCGACACTTATAATATAACCAGCATTATTATTTTTATGATTATTTTTTTATTCTCTCATTATTAACTACTATATGTGCTCGAGGTATGTGAAAATAATATTAAGCAAATAATTACGTTATATTATGCTCGAATTTATAGTATACACTTATCTACAAGAAAAACAATCATTTAAATTAATGTATCAACTATTAGCTCAAAAATCAACTTTTATATACAAATATGTATAGCATAGTTTGATCTGATTAAGACAATATATTTATTGACGGTAAATTTTTGCTTCACATGATGCTCTTCAACAATTTTTTTTGTTTTATAATTTTATTTATTTATGCTCTTTTATTCTATTGATTTAATTCTTTCACGATGTAAATTCTTTAATAATAATTTCAACATTATTTAATATGCATAAATTAATAGTGTATATAATAGATAAAAATAATCATAGAACTTCTTAAATATAATCTTCAATTATGATCAAACCCACTTAAATACAACACAAGTTAATATAATAAAAACTAATTTAACTTTACATATAATACAAACTAATCTAACAAAGTATATATTTTATAATTATAGTTAATGTTTATATTTACTCATTACTTGTACTTTATCAAAAAGAAGTACCACAATTAAAATTTTATTGAGAGAATCTTATGAAGTGTAAAACTTGGCTCAAACCACATTAGAAAGGACAAAAGATAAATATAAGAAATGACATCGTACACTCCACGTTGATTTTTAACATGTATAGTTTACAAATTAGTCAAACCAAATTTGCATGAATTGATTAAATCATCCCAGAATTTATAAATTCAAATGTCCTGCAAATTGAACAAGTCAGCAGGTGTCAAAAAGTTGAAGAAAACCATTATTTTTTCTTTTAGAAGTTTGCATGTAGTCAATTTTCTCAATTGAATAAAAATTCACAAGTAAGTATTTAGATTAAATAATAGAGTACGATCCATGAATGATATTATGCTATCAACTAATTAAAATTGAAAGTTTTTCTTTCGAAGTTTAATCAGTTATGTGCACATGGAAACTTTGAAATTGAAAAATTTTAGCACAATATGTAAAATAAAAATTTCAGCATAAAATGTAAAATAGCGATACAACATTTATAATATAGGCTTGTTTCACATTGTCTCCAACATGAACAAATGCGTCCAACTAGTAACTCATTCATTCATTAGTTCATAAAAAAAGAAGTGAAATAAACATAATACATTGTAATGAGGATGGAATAATTAACTACCTAATTACAATACGAATGCTTACACCTAAATGAATAATAATAATTCTAAATTGTGAAAAAAGAAGAAATATATGTGCAATTGCTTGAAAAAAAAAGGAATCAAAAGTTCATCATTTCAAACTATAAAGATTCATTAGCAGAAACGAAGGATCTGTCAGAAATTTTTGTATAGAAACGGAAATAGCATCATGAAAAGCAAAAAAAGAGTTACCATGTTAAAATGTTTGAATAAAGATAAGACAATAATAAAATTATAGCGTCATGAGTAGATTTTTAAAAAGATGGAGCAAAAAGTAGTTTTTTTTCCTACAAAAAAGGTTGCTTAGATGATTAGGTATTTTTTAGGAATAAGATTAGTTATTCATCTTTTATAATTTAAATTTTAAATCAATTATTTAGGTATTTCAAAATTTACATTTTAATATAATAATAATACATGTCATAAGTTAGTATTCTTTAACAATATTAAATACAATTTGTAGAAAAAGTAAATATTTAATGATAAATGAAGGGATTATCAAATTTGACATATTTGAAGTACTATATCTTATAAAAAATAATTGAAAGAATGATTATGTTATTATATGAAAATTAAAAGAAATCAATTGTCTAAAATTTATCAATAATTTAAGTTTAAGGCCCCATTTAATATGAAGTAAATAATGATCAAGGTAAAAAATAATTTCATTCTTAACAAAATCTATCAAGAATAATGATAAAAAAATTAAATATTTCTAAAAATATCGTAAGTATTGTTATTACTATTAACTTATTTTCTTATTGCTTCACTTTCTTTTCTTTTCTGTTGTGAATTATTGTGATATATATTTTTGTTACTCTATTTACTTACTTTGATTTAGTTCTTAATATTTTTTATATTCATTATACTTATCCAAAATGTCTACTTTAAATGGATAAATTTATATGAATTAATTATTTTATCTTTATTTTGGCTCTAATTAATATACTTGAAAAGAAATAAGTGTGATTAAATTAATAATATATAGTTGATTGCAATTTAAAAAAAAAAAGGATGTTAAAAGTAACTTTACAAAATTGGATGATATATTTGCATTTAAGACTATCAAGAATAAAATATAATTCTAACAAAAATATATTAAGAGAGAGAGCAAGAAATACAAATAATTTTAGAAATATCATTGTATATATGAAGTGAATGATGATCGAAGGTAAAAATGCAACTTCACGCTAACAAAAATCTAACACGAAAACTAAATAGTTCTAGAGACATCTTTAGTTATTATTATTACTATTATCACATTTTATTATTACTTAACAGTTTTTAATGAGTTATTGTGTATCTATTAATTAATTTATTTTATTATTACTTTAATTTATTTGTTAATATTTTTCTATTCATTATACTTACTAAAGATGTCTACTTTCATATAAAAATTCATCATTTAAAAATATAATTAATTATTGTCACTTTTATTGTGGCTCAAATTAATATATCCGAAAAAAATAAGTATGGTCATATATTAATAATTTATATTAAATTGAATAAAAAATAAATAAAATTAAGTCCCAATATTTAAAATATATATTTTAAAAGTATTTCATTATGTTTATTTGTTAAACATCTATAAAACAAATTTTAAATGTATTCAGAATTGATCTATAGATGGATCAATAGATTCAATCTTCAGATAGTTGATGAAAATTGTTAATAGATTGAAATTCATAATTTTAATTTATTCTCTTGATGATTTTCAAATAAAATAAAAAAAGAAATCATTAAACTAATCATTTAATTCGAATATATTATTTGATACGATGTTAAAATAATCACTGAAGCATGTGATATTTTATTATTATTTTCTATCATGTTTATTTAAAATTTTTATAATAATTGTTCTTTTTGAAAACTAATTATATTCTATTATAAATATATATAATATTGTATATATTGAGCCTGTAAACGGATCTTTTATTATATTAGGCCCGTATCACGGGCTTTAAATTATATACATAGAAAAATCCTAAAATTTTTTAAATGGTCAAACTTTCTATATTACGCAAAGCTTAGTATTGTGTGTTTATAAAAATTAATTAAAGTTGACGCCAGAGTTGGCTCGACAATTTAAAAAAAAAACATGTGTTTTGGACTCCCAAATTTAAGGAGTCTCATCTTTAATATAATAATATAAGTTATAAGTTAGTATTTTTTAACAATATCAAATACTATTTGTAGAAAACGTGAATATTTAATGATAAATGAAGGGATTATCAGAATTTGACATATTTGGAATACTATATCTTATGAAAAATAATTGACAGATTGATTATAATATCATATGAAAATTAGAAGAATTCAATTATATAAAATTTATTAACAATTTAAGTTTAACATCCCATTTAATTTTTATTTTAGGCCACTAATACATTTGAATCGCTCCCGATTGAGGCTCTAATGATCCGCATGCCTGTGGTTTTGATTCCCCGTGGATACATGCCTTTTTATTATCATATGAAAATTAGAAGAATTCAATTATATAAAATTTATTAACAATTTAAGTTTAAGACCCCATTTAATTTTTAGTTTAAGTCACTAATACATTTGAATTGCTCCCGATTGACTCTCTAATGATCCGCATGCCTGTGGTTTTGATTCCCCGTGGATACATGCCTTTTTACATCTTCAAAGAGCTTCTTACTAATTTTGTAAAGAAACATTTAATGGTCGATTAATAATTCTAAAGAAACATTTAATAGTCAATTAAATTTTTAATTGATTTAACTTTTGATTGATTTATATTTTTGTTAAAATTTAAAAGTAATTATCTAATTAAAATTGATAAGCCTATTATATTTTTTTATAAAGCTACTAAAAATGAAGGGGTACCATATAAAATTTCTTTTAAAATAGTTATTTTATTATATTTTTATTTTTTACCTACACAATTCTTGGATATCACTGTAAAATTTTTGACTCGGCTATTATAAAAGTACCAATTATCAATCACACATTATTAGTGGCAGGACCACATGCGGTTAAAGGGTGTCGATCAACACCCCTTTATTGAGAAATTGTATTGTATAATTAAATTAAAAATAACTTTTTATGTATGTATATTACATATTAACACTCATTAACTTCTATAAGATTTTACTCTTTTATATATTGACACCTCTTAGATAATATTCTAACTTCGCCACTGCACATTATAGATGTATAGACCTAAAAAATCGAAAGTGACTCTAACATAACTTTTTCATAACTCAAATTTAAATTTAGAACTTCTCGTTAATAATAAAAAGGTAAGTAATCACATTCCTACACCGCAAACTCAGAAGAAATTATCCTGATCTTGAAGTGACCTAGAAATTAGGTATATATATATATATATATATAATATATAATATATATTATATAGATATATATATATATATATATATATATATATATATATATAGATTACGAGCGGCTCAAGCATATTAGGGGGCATTTGATAGGCTGCATAAAAAAATAATCGATGTACTATATATTGTATAATTTAATATTATGTTTGGTAGTAATTTAAGTCTATGTATAACTAATCCTACATTGTATTTATCATTGGGCAACGGACTGGATCGAATCGGTACCGGATCGGAAAGGGACGAGTTTACCGGTTTGTTAACCGATATCAGGATAAATCGGATCGAAATTACCGTAAGGAATACTCGGTTCCATCTCGTCCCACTATATACCGGGATGGAACCGGAATGGAACGAAATGGAACATGATGGGATAAACGGGATGACATATCTAATTAATTCAAAAAATAAATTTTTTGAATTACGAAAATATGAATATTTTTTTATTTTTCTAAATTTAAATTAATAGTTTTAAATTTATAATGTAATTTTTTACTTAAGTTTATTTTAAAGATAATTTTTAAAAGAATTTACTTATTAAGTTTGCAAGTTAGGTCTAATTAAGTTTTCAAGATTTAAATTTTTTGAAGTTTATAAGTTATTACTTATTATTTATTAATATGTTATAATTTATAAGTTATATTTATAACTTGTAATTTAAATAATTAAAATGTGTAACTTTAAAAAATTAAATAAAAATAAGAATAATATAATTACACAAATTAAAAAAATATCAATGTATTTATTTAAATTTGTATTACAAATTACAGTTTGAATTTACAACTATAGTAGAGTGTATAGTTTACGCAGCCACTTTCTAGGAAGGGTTCTGTTTCAACTAAGTCTCGAATGTAATACTAGTGTAATACAAATAGGAGGTGGTAGTGGGTTACTGAGTATTATTTTTATTTAATATAAAATATAAATTATAATTTATAAATATATAATATAAATTAATTAATAAATATTGATTATTCGTCGGACCGGAATCGAAATAAACCGATGCCGGTATACTGGTAGCGAACCTCAATTCCAGTTTTGTTTCGTGTTCCGGTTCAGGATGTTCCTTTCCGTCACGTAGACAATCGAATCGGAACGAACCGAAACGGTACCGGTACATCTCGTTCCATTGCCCAACCTTAAATTGGTATTATAGGATGTATTACTAATACCTTCCATTTGGAGGTATTAGTAATACATAGGATATAATACCATGGGATAAGTCACATAAAGACAAAAATATCCTTCAATCTTTTTTAATCTTTTTTTTAAAATTTCTTGATTTAATGTTTTATATTTGTACTACTAAATTTATTTAAATAAATTAGCTTGCAAATTATTTGAAGAGAGTTATTTGTTACTAAATATATCTAATTCAAATCAATACAAATTTAAAATGTGAGTTCTTTAACATTTACTAATTAAAAGACAAATATTCACTAATTATTTGTATTTTGAATATTTTAAAAAAATTATATACATATTAAATTATAACATACTATTTTTATGTGTAAATGTAGTGGGTTGTACAATTTTACAATTGTTGAACGTCTTTATAATTTTAAAAATAGTTGGTCTATCTTTTAAGATTTAAAATTGACATTTTATTAGTGATCAATTTATTAAGATGAAAAATATTTATCCTCAAATAATTCAAGTAGAAAATTGGAAACATGACAACAAAATTATTTTTCTCATAGCTAGTTAGAATGCCATAAAAAAATATTTTCCAATCCCTACCTAATAACATTACTAATCCATGCACTACTAATTCGTGCGTTATTCATTTTTGTACTAAATGACCCCTTAGTAGCTTAAAGCAAAAATCAAATAGGGCCTTAAATTTGAATTATTAAAAACTTTTATATAATTGATTTCTTCTAGTTTCAATTGGTTAGACAACCATTCTTATTTTAAATTATTTTTCATGAGATATAGTACTTCAAATATGTCAATTTTTTTCTAATAATTTCTTTATTTTTCATAATTTTTTTTTTTAAAAATATATTGAATAATCATTAAAAGTAATAACTAATAATATATTATTATAAAAAAATAAGACCATTTAAATTTGAGGATCTAAGACACATGTCATTTTTAGCTCGATCGATCCACTCCTGATTAGCTGCTAAATATAAATCGGCAGAAGCTTAGCATGTAAAATAAGTTATCCAACGTGGCCACATCATATTTTGCCACGTTTTAGCTGTCTGGATTTCTTACTACTAACGTTATTTTATTGTTCCCTCTTTCCTAACGATACACTTTAACAAAGACATTCTTTAATATCAATCGACTAACGTATAATTTTTTTTAGCTTCTTTTAAAAATGAAGTTTATATAATTGTAAATTAAGTAAAAGGTATTACAAGTTAAATAATTATAATTCAAAAGGTATATGAAAAATTATAATTAAATATAAATTTTTTGAAATCACTATTTGAAATGTATTATATAAATTAAAATATAAAGTAATAATTTAATTTTGAAATAATCACTTTACTTTCAGTGAGATTTTATAATTATAAAAATATTTATTATTCTTTTGAAAAGTATCCTTTTATGTTTTTAAAAAATAAAAATTATTTCATGTCAATTGAAATAACACTTACACTAGTAGAATGAATACGTTAAAAATAGACAAGTGACTTCCGGGGTCTTTAAAAATGTTACCAACTAAAATAACATCTCTTTTAAAAGATACTGAATTAAAAGTTTTGGTTATAAGAGTTTCTCTAATCTCATTTATATCTCTTTTAAACATTTTATCAATTAAATAATACTCCAATTTTTTTAACAAAATAAAGATGAATTTGAAAAGAAAAAATAATACATGCATGATAAATATTTTACTTTTCTTAATCGCCAAATATTTTAGAAAAAAGTCACTTATTAAAATGATCAATTATGAGAATTGAACAATTGACCAAGAGACAAATAATCTTTTTCCTACCTCATAATATATCTTTTTCCTTGATATCTTGAACTATTTTTTATTAATCCTTTCAAATACATGACGTCCTCAAATCTTAGCTGCCCATTCCCCATTTGAAGGGAGAAAAAAAAACAAAGCATGTGTATATAATAAGTATCTGGTCTTTTTTTTGTCTCCAAATTACGAGGAGCAGATCATCGTCACAATCGAATTATATATCTTTCCAAAAACTAGATGAAGATGTCAAACTTACCCTTTAGCATTTTGAAGGGTCATATCTCTCTCCTACTAGCATTCATATTTTACAATTTTCAATTTTAATATATTAATAAAAACATCCATATGCTTATGATTTCCTAAAATAATTGCTCTCTTTTTAAAAATTTTATGATAGTTCTAATCATTTAAAATTTATTTAAGTATAAATTTATTAAATGATTTGGATTATATTAAATTCATAAATTCAATATATTAGTCCAAACAAATATTATGTATTAATAAAATTGGGTTAATTATTTAAATTCAATAAATATGAATTTAATTAAACCCTGCTCCATAAAGTCATATTCCATGTCACTTAAATCTGATTGGCCGAAGGGAGTCTTCCTCTAATCACAACTCCTCTATTTTAAAACGATAAATAGGGGTCCTCATAATTCATAATGGGGAATGAAAAATTCAAATGAGAAGCTAGAGGAAGATAATGGATCAAAAGCCGCAATTTCTATACAAGTTCAACAATTCGAGAATTCAAGAAGTGAAGAATTCAAGTTCAAGATTTGAAGAAGTCAAGGTCAAGTTCAAGAACGATCAAGATCAAGACCATGGATTCAAGATCAAGCTCGAAACCCTTGAATTCAACTAGAAAGTTAAGATCAAGATAAAGTTCAAGTCAAGATCAAGATCAAGATCAAGATCAAGATCAAGATCAAGATCAAGATCAAGTCCAAGTCCAAGTCCAAGTCCAAGTCCAAGTCCAAGTCCAAGTCCAAGTCCAAGTTCAAGTTCAAGATCAAGATCAAGATCAAGATCAAGATCAAGATCAAGAGAAATACTAAGTTCAAGATCAAGCTCTAGAGCCCTTGAATTATATTTTAAAAGATGAATTTACAGGAATCATAGAGATTGTAACACTCTAAATGATTGTTTCATAATTTTTCATTCCTGATTATTGCTTTCTCGACAAGAATTTTATTGTCTACAGATTCTGGCACGCCCAGTGGGACAATCTGTATCATTCATCTCAACTTTTCAAGACTTACAAAATATCGAGATGAACTCCATGAAGATCAAATCTCAATCAACTGCCTCTAAGGCCACTATCTTCAAGTTCTCTACTGAAGTTAAAGACATTTGCGGTGTTACCTTTAAAAGTTTCGGAGCTATTTCGAGGAACAAAGCTGCTATGCTAGGACAACAAACACTTCGAGTGTCATCTGCGTCAACTCCAATTTTTGGGTCCATGACTCCTAAAAGATCAACTTCCTCCACAAATGCTTTAGAAGGGGAAAATAGTGTTTCTGAAAAAATTCAAGAATACCTTAGCTCTACTTGAACAATATGGTTCCAAAAACTCTACCACAAGGAAGAACTATGAGTCAACCAATGAATCATCTCCATCTGCATCGCATAACATGATTCCATTGAAGATCAACTTACACGACAATCCATGCTACTCTCCTACATCTCCAATGATCATGCAAATAAGGGTGACTGTTGCTTCTTCCCTCGAGGACCAACTAGCAAATCTCACAAAGTTGGTTGAAGGATTGACAAAGCATGTACAACACCAAGAGTCTAGAATCGATATGATGATGGATCAAATAGAAGGACTTTTAGAAAGCGAGCCATGCACCTGGAAAGGGTGTTGAAGTTCAAGTGATCGAAGATCCTATGAAGAAAGCATCACTTGTTAAGGAGACGCAAGTTTCTTCTTAAGGAATGATCACACTCGATGGCTTGAAGGAGTCCATTGAAGGCACAATCAAAGACAATTAAGCAGGCTCCACCAAGTCCTCTCATACGTATGTCAAGACATACACTGCAAGAATTGATAACTTCAAAATGCCTGCTCGTTATCAACCTCCCAAATTTCAACAATTCGAGGGCAAAAGAAATTCGATGCAACATGTTACACACTTTGTGGAGACTTTTAATAATGCTGGGACCTATGGAGACCCCCTTGTCAAGCAGTTTGTCCGTTCTCTAATGGGAAATGCGTTTGATTCATATACGAGTCTCGAGCCCAATTCTATCGATACTTGGGAACAAGTAGAACATGAGTTTCTCAATAAATTCTACAATTAAAAATGTCCAATGAGCATGGAAGAATTCACAAATACTCGCCAAAGAAAGGATTAACGAGTCATAGATTTCATAAATCTGTGGATGACTGGATCCTGAATTGCAAGGATAGGCAAACTGAAGTTTTTGCGATAGGGATAATCTTTACATCTTACAAGGAATAAAACCAAAGTCCTTTGAATATCTAGCTACTTACGCTCATGATATGAAATTGATCATGTCCTCTTCTATGAAAGATATGAATTTTGTCCACGATCCTTGAAAAGTAAGAGACAAGCAGGAACCCAAGAGATGGAGCAAATTTATGCCTAGGAGTGACAACAAAGAATCCATGACTGTTAATGTGTCGCTTGTGAAATCACTACGAAGGAGGGCACGAAGAAAAATGTGAAAACGAATTTCCAAGAACGTTCGAACCAAAAGTCGATCCTAAGGGAGATTCAAGAAAAGGAACACCCCTTCTTGGATTCTGACGTTTATGATATTTTTGATGAGGTACTTGAGTTAAATCTCATTGAGCTTCTAGAGATGAAGCGACCTGATGAAACTGGGAAAGCTTATGACCTAAATTATTGCAAGTATCATAGACTTATGAATCAAGGACAGAGTAATGCAATTTTGGTTAGAAAAAAGAAGATTGTCCTTCATGATGAAAAATTTAGTTCTAACCAATTCTTTGTCGCATTCGACTCACTCGATCTGGTCCAAATATGTATCTCTGAAAAGTATGAAGAGATTCATTAAAAGAGAAAAATCTCAAGCTGATATAGATGCTAATGAAAGTTGGATTCTTGTGACTAAGAGAAGACACAATAAGTCAAGCTTAAGAAAATAATCATTAAAAAAACCAATTAGAAGGAAGATGGGGAAGAAACTGGTGAAGCAAAAATCAATCAAGCACCCAAAGAAGTGAAAGGTAGATGTGCATCAGTAACAAAAATCCCGACATCCTTCGACTCTAAAGGAATTCTTACCAGGTTGGTTCTGCGAAAAGTCTACTCAGGACAATGGCGAGGAATCATGCTTCAATACTAATAAATAAGAAACAATGAAGTTGTCTCCTAATGACGAAGATGCAAGTGAATCCTCACCAAAAGTATATCCTAGTGGCGAAAAAAAGAAACATGGGGAATTTCATCAATGATGTCTTCTTCATCTTCTAAAAAGCCTATTGAACCTTTTTCCCAAGAAGCACATGTATGTGAAACAAAAATCACATTCACAGCTGATGAATTCTATTTGGTGAAGTACTATAGAATCATCCTCTGTATATGATGGGTCACGTGCTAGAGAAGAAGATAAATAGAATCTTAATAGATGAAGGATCTAGAGTCAACATTCTGCCTATCCACACATTCAAGGATCTCGTTATCAAGTCTAAAGAACTTAGTGAAGTCGTTTGTTGATACAAGGATTCAAACAAGGGGGCAGAGGTCCATAGGCTCTATTAAGTTAGAGATCCACATAGAAGATTTGCGATCAAGTGCATGGATGCACATAATCAATGTAAAGAACTCATACAGTATATTGCTTGGCAGACCTTTAATACATAAAAATAGGATGGTATCGTCTTCTTACTATCAATATTTGAAGTATCTTGAAGGCGGGATTGAAAGGAAGATAGTTGCGGATGATAATCTTTTACCGAAGTTGATACGCACTTTGTCGATGTGAAATTCTATTTGAAGGGTTATGTTGTTAAAGAGTCAAAATCTAATGATGTCAAATCAACCAAGTATGACAAGATCACAAGCAAACGAATCGATGCGTCTGTTGGAAAGGCGAAAGTTAACGGTAAATAGTTTTATCCCAATCTTAATGAAGGTAAGATCATGTCTCTAAATAAGAAGCTGACTTCTGGATATCGCTATGTTTCAAGTAAAGAAATAATAGTGTAATCATCTCACCTTCAAAAGGATGCATTAAGAGGACTAACTCTTCCTATCATACGAATTAATGCAATAAACTTATCTTTAAAGCTGCCAGGAAAAACAATCACTCAAAGTCAAGTGTGAGATGTGACACTCCCTATGAAACACACAAGAGAAGGTTTTGATCATAATGCGTACAAGTTATTTTCAAAGGCTGGATACAACCCTAATGAGCCATGAATGTTACAGAAACTCCCATCAGAAGATAAAATAAGGCAGGAACATGAAGACCTACGCTATAACCAACCATCTCCAGTTTGCATATCCATATGAAGGGCAATAAATAATCATATAACTTTTAATGATGATGTCATTGATCCTAATAAATAGCATTCCGTCTTTGATCGACTCTGAGAATCAACTGCAAGAACGTTCGTGTTTGAGAGATTAGGTCTGTTAAAGAAGAAAAATAACAAGCATCGAATAAGTTATCCAAAACTGACAACATTGGCTTCATCTATGATCCAAAATGATTTCAAAAGTTTGATTCCTTGTATAATGAGGAAACGAGTAGAACTTGTGATTTAATATAAGGAGGACCTCAAGGCAAAGGCTCACACTGTGGATTACACCAAAGAGCGCGACGAAGATAAAGAAAGTGCGGGCTCCTCATGTCATGTTACAATCCACAATGAGCATGACTCTTTGCCTCAAATAAAGATTGATGAGGACTTAGAAGATATTGTGTGGTTTTATCATATATCTTTCAATGACAATGACCCTCTAGAGGAGGAAGATGCTGTATATACTTCACTAGAACTTGAAGAAGGAGTGATGACCACAATAGATCCCTTAAAGGAATGTTTTCGCGTTTAGTTGTACAGAAATTCCTGGATTGAATCCTTAAGTAGCATTCCATCATTTGGCAATAAAAAATGGTCCTCGTCCTATTAAGCAAAACTATATACGTTTTAGGCCAGACTTGGTTCTATCGATACAGAATGAAGTCAACAAACTCTTCGAGGCAAGATTTATTCGCGAAGTTAAATATCCTACATGGATTTCAAGTATTGTTCATGGAAGATAGAAGAATGGACAAATTTGAGCTTGTGTTGACTTCAGGGATCTCAATAATGTATGTTTCTTAAGATGAGTTCCCTCTTTCCATTATAGAGCTAATGATTGATGCCACCACTATTTATGAAGTGATGTCATTAGTAGACAATTTTTCTAGCTATAATCAAATTCATATGGTACCAAAGGATGAAGAACTCATCGCATTTGGTATACCTAAAGGTATTTATTGCCACAAGGTGATGCCTTTCGTCTTAAATAATGTTGGTGCTACATATCAAAGGTCTATGCAAAATATATTTGATTACTTTTTCCATAAAAATGTTGAATGTTATTTTGATGACCTGGTAGTAAAGTCGAGAAGGAGGGTGATCATCTGAAAGACTTGAGAATGGCGTTTGAGTTGCTTAAAGATACTAACTAAGGATTAATCCATTAAAGTGTGCCTTTGGTGTTAATTTTGGAAAGTTCCTTGGCTTTATGGTGGAACATCAACGATTGAAATTAATCAAGCCAAAGTTGATGTACTATCAAAGATGCCCGAGCTTCAAAATTTCATGACTTAAAAAGTATCCAAGGAAAGATAGTCTACTTGAGGAGGTTCATCTAAAATCTAACAGGACGATGCCCAACCATTCTTTCATCTAATGAAGAAAGGTGCTCCTTTTAATTGGGACAAAACATATCGTGATGCCTTAAAAGTATCAAGTCGTATCTAGAAAAATCTCTAGTTTTGGCCGCTCCTATACCTGAAAATCCATTGGTACTCTACAGTGCGGTACAAGAGAGGTCCGTAGTAGCCCTATTAGATAAAGAGAACTCTCTTTATTACTTAAGTAGAACAATGACTCCAAATGAGCTAAACATTTTGCCAATTGAAAAGTTGTGCTTGGAACTTGTCTTCTCAATTGATAAGATGAAACATTATTTTCAAGATCATGTTTGTCCGCCTTATTTGTAGAGCAAATCCAATCAAGTTTGTTATGTCAAAAAACCTATCCTTAGTGACCGACTATCAAGATGGTACCTCAAATTCCAATAGTTTAAGATTGTGTACATCCCTCAGAAAGTTGTGAAGGGACAAATATTAGTGAACTTCTTTGTAGACCTTCTGACACCTAATGATTGGGAGGTAACTAATAAGATTCCTGATGAAGATGGGATGTCTACTGAGATTCAACCTCTTTGGAAAATGTATTTTGATGGGGGTGAACATTATGGTTGAGGTGGCGTTGGCGTATATTCATCACTTTACAAGAAAACATTCTACCGTTCTTCTTTATTTTGAAGCAACGTTGCTCCCATAATGTTATTGGATATGAGGCGTTGATACTTTGACTTGAGATTACCATTGACATGAATCGATTACACTTAGAAGTCTTTCGTGACTCTTAGTTTGTGATCAACCAACTCTTGGGAATTTATGAGGTTAAAAAGACTGAATTCCATCCTTACCATGATTATGCTCAAAAGTTGATATGATGGCTTAGAGATGTAATCCTCCAACATGTGCGTAGAATATAAAATAAGAAAGGTGATGCATTTGTTGCTCTAGTTTAATGCTAAATCTTCCTGATCAAACACAAGGTGCCATTTGTCAAAAATAGATAGTACCACCACTAAATGAGGAAAAAATTAGAAAATGAGCTTGAGCATATCGTCATTTTTTGTGAAGCCACAAAAGAATATTAGAGGCAACCTATTATTGACTACATGTGTTATGGGATACTTCCAGAAAATCCAAGGAGAAGGACTGAGATTCGTTGTCATGCACCTCGCTTCGTTTACTACAAGGACACATTATATAGAATATCATTTGAGGGAGTACTATTACGATGATTTGAAGAGGAAGAAGAAATTCGAGCTCTACAAGAAGTATACACATGAGTATGTGGATCACATCAATCTGGACCAAAACTCCACTTTCACATAAAGACTATTGGATATGATTAGCCAACCATGGTGAAAGAAATGCTAAGATTATGCTCGTAGATGCGATGCTTGTTAATTTCATGCGAATTTCATACATCATTTGCCCAAAGTATTGCACCCAACTATCGCATCTTAGACATTTGACACTTGATGATTGGATGTTGTGGGACCACTACCAAAATCTTCTGGTGGACACTAGTAAATCTTGGTTGCAACAGATTAATTCTCAAAAATGGGCTTCAGATATCTCTCTTAAAGAATTGAAGAAAGACAATGTTGCAAAATTTATCCTGAGTTAATATCATCTATCAATTTGGCATCCCTCGCTACATAATAACAGACAATGACAATCTATTTGATAACAATTTAATGAACAAGATTTGTGATGTTTTTGGCTTCAGGAAGAGTAAATCTTCTATTTATCATGATGCCACTAATGGTCTTGTTGAAGCATTCAATAAGACTCTACGCAACCCTCTCAAGAAAGTTATCTCCAAGTGGAAATGAGATTGTCATGAAAAAATGGAAGAAGCTTTGTGGGAATTTAGAATGAAGTACCGCACTCCAACTCAAACAACATCATATTCATTTGAATTTGGTGTTGAAACAATCTTGCCACTTGAATGTCAAATACCTTCCTTGAGACTTGATATTCAAGAAGGGCTCAATAAGAAGAAAATGTTCGACTGCTTCTTGCTGAGTTGGAAGCACTTAATGAAAAAATTCTAGAAGTCCAACAAAACCTTGAATATTGTCAAGCTCGTCTATCTCGTGCTTTCAATAAGAAGGTTCGCTTGAGGTGCTTGTAAGTTGGAGACCAAGTTCTCGCGGTAAGAATAACCATTATTACTTTGCACAAATATTGAAATTCCTAAAAGTGGGATAGACCATATGTCATACAAGAAGCATATTCACATGGTCATACAAGCTTGTGAATGCAGATGATGTAAGGATCGGTCTTATTAATCTAGATTTCCTAAAGAGGTACTACTCTTGAAGTAAGATGATGATACTTAAGGCATGAGCCTAAACTACATGTTAATCTTGTCCCGCAAGAGTATAAAGTGTTAAGACACAAAAACAAAAAGCAAAAAAAAAAAACCATTGACTCCCCCAAAATTACATTGTGACTTGATCCTCTTCACTGAGGTGCGTAGGCGCTTAGAATATATCCTAAGTTTAGTTACATGAGTGTTAAAAAATCACATATTCGAACTTTATCTGCCACATGACAGTCATATGCGATAAGTATTTTGTTTTATCTTTTGTCTCATCAAACTCTAGACTTGTACGATGTATTGATTGGTCAACATATATGGAAAAATCCTTAAAAATATGAGTTTTGATAACAAGATGCTTGGATTTTATTTTTTTAAAAAAATTGAAGTCTTCTAATCCTCCATGTATACAAGTTGAAGTCTTTAAATCTTCCAAGTTGAAGTGTAACAACCAACAAAAAAGGGCTATGATAAGTAATGCTTAATGTGTCTAGAATGCCTACTATTAGACCAAGGTTCACACGGATTTTTGCGCGTAGAACCAGACCTCTGAACCATTGCTACGGCCAAGCCAACTAACTTGGGGAGTTAGTTGATCTATAAAAGGTTGGGTCCAGCCATGTAGGGCTCTCGAATATGAAGATTTACTCGAATGAGTCTTTACCGAATTTAAAAAGGGAAAATCTTAGGTTTGGAGGGTCTAGGGGTAAAATTGTCTTTTTTCAGGTTAAGCGTAGTATCGTAATTACCTTACATATATAATTAATTATTTTACTAATACAGTGGAGGGGTATTTTGGGGAGAGAGGGCCGAAATTGGCCCTTGAAGTGAAGTCTTGCTTCACCCGGGTTCGAACCTATGTGGAAGCAATGAATTAAATTTGTTTTTTATTTAACTTGGTAAAGTAATGAAATTAATTTATATTTATAATTTATTAGCTGATTAAAATAAAAGGAAATCATATTTTTAACAATTAAATAAAACCTTATTTGAATAAGTCCTAAACTAGACTCCTAAGCCTAAGAAAACTCTTCCCTCCCATGCTCATCTCTCTCCCTCACGTCTCTATCACTCTCATTCACGATCTCTATGCCAAAGTAACTTTCAAGAACAGAAAAATAAATCAAGTTCTTCACACTTGAATAACTCACACGAAATCACAAGAAAACAAACGTTAATCACACGTTAGGCAAAGGAAGGTTGTCCATCGAGTGGTGTTGACATTGAGGGGACTTGACGTGATCTTGGTGAAATTTTTGGGCAGCAAGCCGGTGTTTTAACGTCAAAAAGGTATGATTTCTCTTCTCTCTTGGTCCCTTTCCCAAGAGACCCCTTAAGGTTCAGATTATTCAGTTTAAAAACTAGGGTTGTTCCCCGTTGCATGTCACTGTCACTAACTCCCAATGACTCATAGGTTGGGTATGATTGCTGGTAGATTTAGGATTATGTTGTGTTTTTGTGATGAATATTTTTATGTTTGTGTATCTTAAATCGTATGAATGACAACCTATGTGTTTTTGTAACTATGTGCATGTGTGTGCAAGAATGTGACTATGACTAGGGTCTCGGCTTGAGGCTCCAATATGTGCAACGTTATGGTCGTTATTTTACGTGCATAAACCTATGTAGATTTTTATTTTCATAAAAGATGAAATGTGGGTAATTTAAGTGACAATATCTTGGCTAAACGAATCTATGAAAAATGCACCCCAAAACATGTTAAATAGTCTACGAATTTCTCTATGAGTTGAAGTGAAAATATTGATGAAAGTGAGTTGAAATGTGATCGAATTTCTAGCAACTTACGTATTTAGTTTAGGCTAAATGTAGATGAACAAATCTGGAAAATTAATTGAGTTAAAAATGAGGTGAGGTCACCATGATTTGAATCCACAACCTCACCCCTATAATGCCTTAAAATCGCAAAAGGGAAATGGGGGTCAAGGGGATTCGATGTCGGGTGTGCTGGCTGAAAAGTAAAGTAAAAAAAAGAAATGTGAGGTATGGGAATCGAACCCACGACCTCTAGTCAACGAATGAGATTCAAAGAAAAATGAAAGAAAAAGAAATGGGAGGCGTGGGAATCGAACCCATGACCTCCTAGGCAGATTCAATGGGGAAAATTGAAAAGAAATTAAAAAGAGGCTGTGGGGGTTCGAATCCACAACCCCTCGGCCAAGGGAGAGATATTTTAAAGAAAAAAAAATTAAAAGAAAATGAGGTTGTGGGGTTCGATCTCACATCCTCTCAATCCCATTGAGCAAAAAATAAAGATAAAAACTAAGAGAAAATTAAAATGAAGGTACTGGGGCTCAATCTTGGGTGCCCAAGCAGTGTAGACCAAAATATAATAAATAAAAAAATGTAAGTGTTGTCTAAGGATTCGAAATTGGGTTCCCTTTCCCAAATTCCGTACTAATACATAAGCCATACATTAACTAAATATTCAAAAATAATACTGCCTACTTAGATCGAAATTGAGATCTTGGCATACATACAAGATGCATAAGTCTTGTACCACATAATCTTAGGAAGATATGAATCACTTAAACAAACTATGAATGAAGCCTCATGGCTTGTATGTATTGACCCATAAGTCTAGCATACAATTAACAATAAGTGAACCTAAGATGTATGTAATGAAATAATGAAACCCTACAAGGGTTAAGTAAGAGTGTAAAACACATTAAATGGCCAAGTGCATAGGCACATGATGAAATGAATAATGAAATGAAAAATGAAATGATGAAATGAACCATCAAATGATGAAACCCTAGAAAGGTTAAGTAAGAGTGTGAAACACACTGAATGACCAAGTGCATTGGCACATGATGAAATGAATAATGAAATGATAAAATGACCATGAAATGATGAAACCCTAGAAGGGTTAAGTAAGAGTGTTAAACACACTGAATGGACAAGTGCATTGGCACATGATGAAATGAATAATGAAATGATGAAATGAACAATGAAATGAACCATGAAATGATGAAATCCTAGAAGGGTTAAGTAAGAGTGTGAAACACATTGAATGGCCAAGTGCATTGGCATATGATGAAATGAACATTCACGTAAGAAGGGGTGAGTATTATGAAAATCAAATATGCTAATATTAATGAATGTGGTGACAACATGATATGAGGCTAATGTAAAAGATGAGATCAAAATCAAATGAGCCTAAGTAAATGTTACCAAAACGTACTCACCTATGAGATTGTAAAGTTAATGAAGAGACAAATCTTTATAAAAACTCTAATGAAAATATTAAGATTAACACACTTAATACTTATGATAAGATGAGAAATCATCTATTAAGCTATGATGTCCTCATACTAGAAACCAGCTTCCATGACGTATGAGTTGAATGTAATGGAACTTTATACTGAGCACCGCTAGACTAGCCATGAGTGGTGATGCCTTCTTTTGGGAAAGGCGAAGGTTCATGTAACTCTCATTAGATGAGACTGTCTGGCATGCCGGGTATAGGTCTCATTATATCTCCTAGTCTTTGAACCTATACTGCCAATATAGGGATCTGACGGGGTTCAATTCCCATGTACGCTAGCATGTTTTTTGGGTCACTTTGGTCGGTGATTCCACCTCTTTTAGGTGTGGGGGAGACACCGGATTTCATGATAAATGAGGCCAAGTCCATTGACTTTCCTAATATAAATCTGGCAAGTCCACGAACTTGAGTTCCCATAATCATGTTGTTAGGAAAGAGCTGTTCTTACTCATGCATGTCCTTGGTGTGTGCTTGCATATACCCATACTTAGTACAAGTGTGTACTAATCCCATACAAATCTACAATTTTAGGTGCAGGCACAGGTGGACACTATTGCTTACAGGTTCATGTTGCAGCAATCCGGATGTGGAGCTTTCATCCGAACTTGGTAGGCCTTCATGCTTTTGAGGATGTCTACCATTATTAGCTAGCTTAGATGTAGGCTTTATCTAGTGGAGTATGTCCTTTAGTGTTTCATTCCACTTTCATTTCAGACTTTGTATTGACGCCGTTTTGGCAAGAATACGTTTAATGCAATTATGAACTGTTTCTTTCATTTGATTATATATATATTAGCTGGTTGATTTGTGAACGACTATGATGTTAAGTTTTAAATTTTTAGCACGAAAGAAGAAAACAAAAAGTTTAAATTTTCTACTAAAATTAACCTAGATGAAGTAAGAATGACGTATGTAGGATTGTCTGCGACCTCTGAGAGGTCAACGACGCTGGTCTCGTCTGGGATCTAGATTCCGGTCGTGACAAAGTTGTATCAGAGAACTAGGTTAAATTTAGAGGATAATAAGTTCACATCAACCACATTGAGTAGTTTCTAAGTCATGGTAGTGAAGTGCACCCCTATCATGGATTAGAGACTGGATGATGCGCAGGAAAATTTCCATTCTTCTAATCTTATCGCGCCTTCTCCAATGTCGGATTTCTTGGTGTTAAGAGAGTATCTAACATCAAATATTGAAGTTTCCAAAAGATTAATACAAGAAGAAAAGAAGGCGGAGATATTGGAGTAGCAACTACTGGTGTAATTCAGGTTCTTTCCCAGGCTCCAGCTGCTGGAATAGAGATGCCTGTTAACCCAGATGGGTTGACAGATAGAGAAGTAAGGAAAACATTGGTACAGATGGCCAAGATAGCACTTTACAAGCTCAGTATATTGGGTTTGATTGATGTGGAAAAGTCTGAGTTGGCATCCTACCAGCTAAGGGATGTAGTTCAATCCTGGTATAACGTGTGGCAGGATAGTAAGGCCTTAAAAGGAGGTCCTATGACTTGGGATCTTTTCAAGATGGATTTTCTAGAGAGGTTATTCCCAGATAAATGAATGAGGCTAAGATTGAGGAATTCATCAGCCTTAAGCAAGGCTCGATTTCATTCAGAGATTACTCCCTAAAGTTCATAAAACTTTACAGCTCAGGAGAGGCCACTTTGTAGGAAGTGTGACATACTGCATGGAGGAGAGTGTATGATGGGCTCTAAGCTTGTTACAGTTGTGAAAAACCGGGTCACATGATGAAGGATTGTACTAATAGTAGGAAATATAAGAGCTGATAGGGTTCATAAAGAATGCCCAATAATTGTATATGGTAAGACTATGTGTGCAGATTTGGTGGAGTTACCAATGCATGGTTTTGATGTTATTCTAGCATGGGCTGGCTTCATAGTTGTTATGCTTGTATGGAATGTCGTAGTAGGGTTGTGAGATTTCGTTTCCCTAATGAAGAAGAGCTAGTCTGGGAGGGGTACAACTCGAGTCATCCTAAACCCTTAATTTTGAACCTTAAAGCCAATAAAATGATGTCCAAGGGGTTATTTTCATCATCTGGTGAGTGTTAATGATTTAGATCATGACATTCTTTCCATAGACTCAGTGCCATGTAGTGAATGAGTTCCAAGATGTATTTCCGAATGATTTGCTTGGAGTTTCTCCCCCTCGAGAGACTTTTGTATCAACTTAGAGCTCGATACTAAACCAATTTCAATTCCTCCTTATAGAATAGCTCCAGCTGAACTCAAAGAGTTGAAGATACAATTGAAAAATATCACTGATAAGGGTTTTATTCAGCCAAGCAAGTCCCCTTGGGGCGCTCTAGTGTTGTTTTTCAAAAAGAAAGATGGAACCCTTATAATATGTATCGATTATCGGCAGCTCAACAAAGTCACTATCAAGAGTAAGTATCCATTTCCCAGAATAGATGACTTGTTTGACCAACTCCAAGGGTCTAGTTTCATATCAAAGATTGATCTTTGTTTAGGGTACCATCATCTTAGGGTTAGGGATGAAGATGTTCCAAAGACAGCCTTTCATACCCGTTATGGTCATTACGAGTTTCTAGTTATGTCATTTGGTCTTAGGAATACACTTGTTGCATTTATGGATCTCATGAACAAAGTCTTCTGGGAATACCTTGACTCTTTCGTCATAGTATTCATGGATAACATTCTTATCTACTCTAAGACCAAGGAAGAGCATGAACAACATTTGAGACTAACCTTGCAGGTACTTAGACAACATCAGTTGTACACTAAATTCAGCAGGTGTGAATTCTGGCTTAGATTAGTGACCTTCCTGGGTCATGTTGTGTTCGAAAACGTTGTGGAGGTAGATCCCAGGAAGACTGAAGCTATTGAGAACTGGCCAAAACCTCTTACTCCCACATATATTCCTAGCTTCTTGGGATTGGCTGGTTATTATCGCTGGTTCGTGGACGGTTTTTCTTCCATTGTTGCCTCACTGACAACTTTGACTAAGAAGAAGGCCAAGTTTGAATGGACGGAGGCTTGTGAAAAGAGTTTCTAGGACCTCAAGGATAGAATCACTTCACCCCTGGTGCTTACTTTGTCTAAGTGTGATGAGAATTACATTGTTTATTGTGACGCATATAGGATTGGTTTAGGTTGTGTTCTTATGTAGGGAGGTAAGGTGATAGCTTCTGCGTCCAGACTGCTCAATGTTCATGAGAAGAATTATACCACTCATGACCTGGAGTTGAGAGCTGTGGTGTTTGCACTAAAATTGTGGAGGCACTACTTGTATGGAGTGCATGTGGATGTGTTCACAGACCACAAGAGTCTCTAATACGTGTTCACACAAAGAGAGTTGAATCTACGTCAGCGGAGATGGTTGGAGCGGTTGAAGGACTATGACATGAACGTTCACTACCATCTAGGTAAAGCTAATGTTGTAGCTGATGCTTTGAGTAGGATGAGCATGGGAAGTATAGCCCACGTTGAGGATGAGAAGAAGGAATTGGTGAAAGTTATACATAGACTGTCCAGACTGGGTGTGCGGTTCGTTGATTTTACTAGTGGGGGTGATTCACTTAATCCTAGTTCTGAATCATCCTTAGTAGTTGAAGTTAAAGAGTGTCAGCATATTGATCCTTTATTGATGGAGCTGAAGGACTCACTGTTGGTTATAATGAATGAGTCTTTTGCTTTAGGAGATGACGACATACTTAGGTATCAGGAAAGGCTGTGTGTTCCAGATAAGGATGATTTGCGGACCAAGATCAATGCAGAGGCCCATGGTTCCAGATATTCCATACATCCAGGTTCACCAAGATGCATCTTGATCTTACACAGATCTATTGGTGGGATGGTATGAAGAAGGACATTGCAGATTACGTGGCCAAGTGTCCCAATTGTCCACAAGTTAAGCCAGAACATCTTAAGCCTTGAGGTCATACTCTGATTAATGAGGTTCCGACTTAGAAATGGGAGACCATTAATATGGAGTTCGTGGTTGGTCTTCCTAAGACTAGGAGCAACATGACTCCATATGGGTTTTTGTGGATAGGGTGACTAAGTCTGCCCACTTTATCCCTATGAAGTCTACTTACAGAGCCGATGATTATGCGAAACTCTACATTGATGAGAGCGTGAGATGGAATGGGATTCCTTTGTCTATCATATTAGATAGAGGAGTTCCGTTCACTTCACATTTCTGGAGATCATTCCAGAAGAGTTTAGGTACATAAGTGAAGCTTAGTACTTCCTTTCATCCTCAGACTGATGGGCAGGAAGAGTGCACCATCCAGACATTGGAGGACATGTTGAGGGCGTGTGTGATTGACTTCAAGGGTATTTGGGATGACCATTTGCCTTTGGTAAAGTTCTCGTATAATATTAACTTCACTCCAACATTAGGATGGCACCATTTGAGGCACTGTATGGTAGAAGGTGTAGGTATCCAGTTGGGTGGTTCGAGGTTGGAGAGTCATCTATTTTGGGTCCATAGATCATTCATGAGGCCTTAGAGAAGGTCAAGGTGATTAGCGATAGGTTGGATACTACTTACAATCGGCGTAAGTCTTATGCAGACAATAGAAAATGGCCCTTAGAGTTTGATGTTGGTGACCAGGTCTATTACAAGATATCACCAATGAAGTGGTGATGAGGTTTGGCAGGAAGGGGAAGTTGAGTCTGAGGTACTTTGGGCCATATGAGATCCCACAACGTGTGGGAGAGGTGGCCTGTGAGTTGGCATTGCTTGCGGAACTAGCTTATATTCATCCAGTCTTTCATGTCTCTATGTTAAAGAAGTTCCTAGGTGATGCGTCATCGATTCTACTTGTTGAAGGTTTGGGGGTTGATGAAAATTTGTCCTATGAGGAGGTACCTGTTGAGATTTTAGACACACAGGTCAAACAATTGAGGAACAAGTAGATTGCCACAATGAAGGTATTGTAGAGGAATTATCTTGTTGAGGGTGCTACGTGAGAGGTCGAGGTCTTAATGAGATCCTTCTACCCCCATCTTTTCAGCTCTTGAGTTTAGATTCCGTACTCTTAAGTCTAAGTTTCCATATCTCTCCATTCTTTGTTGCTATTGCTTGATTGTGTATAGTAACTATGTTATGATATGTTTGGCATTACTCAAAATAGTTAGTACTTTCATTTAGGGACAAATGTCCTAAGGGGGGGGGGGAATAATGTAACAACCCTAAAAAAATGGATATGATAGGTAATGCTTAATGTGTCTAGAATGACTACGATTAGACCAGGGCTCACACGGATTGATGCGCTTAGAAACAGACCTCTAAACCCTTGATACAGACAAGCCAACTAACTTGGGGAGTTAGTTGAGCTAGAAAAGGTTGGGTACAGCCATGTAGGGCTCTCGAATACGAAAAATTTACTCGAATGAGTCTTTATCGGACTTAAAAAGGGAATAGTAATAAAATGGTATATTTCCAGACTAAGTGTTGTATCGTAATTACCCTACATATATAATGAAATATTTAATTAATAAGGTGGAGGGGTATTTTGGGGAGAGAGGGCCGAAAATTGGCCCTAGAAGTGAAGTCTTGCTTCACCCGGGTTCAAACCTAGGTGGAGGCAATGCATTAAATTTGTTCTTAATATAAGTTGGTAAATTAATGAAATTAATTTATATTTATTATTTATTGGATGATTTAAAATAAAAGGAAATCAGATTTTTATCAATTAAATAAAACCTTATTTGACTAAGTCCTAAACTAGACTCTTAAGCCTAAGAAAACTCTTCCCTCCCACGCTCATCTCTCTCTCTCTCTCACGTCTCTATAACTCTCATTCACGATCTCTCTCTGCCAAAGTTACTTTCAAGAACAGAAAAATAAGCCAAGTTCTTCACTTGAAGAACTCACACGAAATCACAAGAAAAAAAATGTTAATTACACGTTAGGCATAGGGAGGTTGTCCGTCAAGTGGTGTTTACATTGAGGGGACTTGAACGTGATCTTGGGTGAATTTTTTGGGCAGCAAGTCGAGGTTTTAACATCAAAAAGGCATGAGTTCTCTTCTCTCTTGGTCCCTTTCCCAAGATACCCCTTAAAGTTCAGATTATTCAGTCCGAAAACTAGGGTTGTTCCGCGTTACATGTCCCCGTCACTAGCTCCCAGTGATTCCTAGGTTGGGTATGATTGCTGGTAGATTTAGGTGTATGTTGTGTTTTCGTGATGAATATGTTTATGTTTGTTTATTTTAAATCGTATGAATGACAACCTATGTGTGTTCACAACTACGTGCATGTGTGTGCAATAATGTTACTATGACTAGGGTCGCGGCTTGAGGCTCCAAAATGTATAACGTTGTGGTCGTTATTTTATGTGCATAAACCTATGCAAATTATGATGTTCATAAAATATGAAATGTGTCTGATTTAAGTAACAATCTCTTGGCTAAACAAATCTATTATAATGCACCCCAAAACATGTTAAAATGGTCTACGAATTTCTCAATGAGTTCAAGTGAAAATATTGATCAAAGTGAGCTGAAATGTGACCTAATTTACAGCCACTTAAATGTTTACTTTAGTCTAAATGTAGATTAACAAATCTGGAAAATTAATTGAGTGAAAAATGAGGTGAGGTCACCAGAATTCGAACCCGGGACCTCACCTCTATAATGCCTTAAACTCGCAAAAGGGAAATGGGGGTCAAGGGGATTCGATCTCGGGTGTACTAGCTGAAAAGTAAAGTACAAAAAAATTAATAAAAAGAAATGTGAGGCATGGGAATCTAACCCACGACCTTTAGGCAGCAAAAGAGAGTCAAAGAAAAATGAAACAAAAAGAAATGGGAGGCGTGGGAATCAAACCCACGACCTCCTAGGCAGATTCAAGGGGGAAAATTTAAAAGAAATTAAAGAGAGGCTGTGGGGGTACGAACCCACAACGCCTCGGCCAAGTGAGAGAGAGTTTAAAGAAAAGAAATTAAAATAAAATGAGGTTGTGGGGGTTCGATCCCACATCCTCTCAATCCCATTGAGCGAAAAATGAAGACAAAATAAGGGAAAATAAAAATGAAGGTGTTGGGGCTCGATTTTGGGTCCTTAAGCCGTGTAGACCAAAATAAATAAATAAATAAATGTAAGAATTGCTCATACCAGAAGCTAGCTTTCATGACGTATGAGTTCAATGTAATGGAACTTTATACTGAGCACTGATAGACTAGCCATGAGTGGTGATGCCTTCTTTCGGGAAAGGCGAAGGTTCACGTAACTCTCATTAGATGAGACTGTCCGGCATGCCGGGTATGGGTCTCATTATATCTCCTAGTCTTTGAACCTATACTGCCAATATAGGGATCTGACGGGGTTCAATTCCCATGTACGCTAGCATGTTTTTTGGGTCACTTTGGTCGGTGATTCCACCTCTTTTCGGTGTGGGGGAGACACCGGATTTCATGATAAATGAGGCCAAGTCCATTGACTTTCCTAATCTAAATCTGGAAAGTCCACGAACTTGAGTTCCCATAATCATGTTGTTAGGAAAGAGCTGTTCTTACTCATGCATGTCCTTGGTGTGTGCTTGCATATACCCATACTTAGTACAAGTGTGTACTAATCCCATACAAATCAACAATTTTAGGTGCAGGCACAGGTGGACACTATTGCTTACAGGTTGACGTTGCAGCTATCCGGATGTGGAGCTTTCATCCGGACTTGGTAGGCCCTCATGCTTTTGAGGATGTCTACCATTATTATCTAGCTTAGATGTAGGCTTTATCTAGTGGAGTATGTTCCACTAGTGTTTCTTTCGACTTTCATTTCAAACTTTGTAATGGTGCCATTTTGGCAAGAATACATTTAATGCAATTATGAACTGTTTCTTTCATTTGATTATCTCTATATTAGATGGTTGATTTGTGAACGCCTATGATGTTAAGTTTAAAATGTTTAGCATGCTATAAGTAAACAAAAAGTTTAAATTTTCTACTAAAATTAACCTAGATGAAGTAAGAATGACGTATGTAGGCTTGTCTGCGACCTCTAAGAGGTCAACGACACCGATCTCATCTGAAGTCTAGATTCCGGTCGTGATAGTCTTCGAATCCTTCAAGAATGCAACCTAACGTCTTCAAAACTTCCAAGTATGCAAATTAATGCCTTCCAAGTCTGGAAGTTGAGGTCTTCAAATTCTTTAAGTCTGCAAGTTGAGGTCTTCAAATTCGTTAAGTCTGCAAGTTGAAGTATTCAAGTCTGCAAACTGAAATCTATACGTCTGCAGGTTGAGGTCTTCAAATTCTTTATGTCTTCAAGTTGAGGTTTTCAAATTCTTTAAGTCCACAAGTTAAGGTCTTCAAATTCTTCAAGTCTGCAAGTTGAGGTCTTCAAATTCTTCTAGTATGCAAGTTGAGGTCTTCCAATTCTTTAAGTCTGCAAGTTGATGTCTTCAAATATGCAAGTTTAAGTCTTCAACTCGACAAGTTGAAATGCTTAAGTCTGTAAGTTGAAGACTTCAATTTTTCAAGTATGCAAGTTGAGGTCTTCAAATTCTTGAAGTCTACAAGTTATGGTCTCCAAATTATTCAAGTCTCCAAGTTTAAGTTTTCAAGTCTTGACACCATAAAGTTACCTTTCTTAGGGCGGGGATGTGTATCTGTACTCTTTCACCTAAAGAATACCATAACTTACATTTCTTAGGGCGGGTATGTGTATCTATTCCATTTCTCCTTAAGAATACCATAAATTTCCTTTCTTAAGGGGGATGTGTATCTATCCACTTTCGCCTTAAGAATACCATAAATTACCTTTCTTAGGGCGGATATGTTTATCTATCCGCTTTCAACTTTAGATACCATAAATTACCTTTCTTAGGGCGGGGATGCTTATCTATCCGTTTTGCCTTAAGAATACCATAAATTTACCTTTCTTAGAGCGGGGATGTGCATCTACCCTCTTCTCCTTAAGAATACCATAAAATACCTTTCTTAGTGTGTGTGTGTGTGTATCTACTTTTGCCTACAGAATACCATAAAATATCTTTATTGCAGGCATGTTTATCCATCCACTTTCGCCTTAAGAATTTCATAATTATCTATCTTAGGGAGGGTATATTTATCTATCCACTTTGGACTTAAGAATATCATAAGTTACCTTTCTTAGGGAGGGGATGTGTATCTATCCTCTTTCGCCTTAAGAATACCACAAATTACCTTTCTTAGGGTAATGATATCTATCTATATGCTTTCGCCTAAAGATTACCGTAAATTACCTTGTTAGAGCGGGGATGTGTATGTATTCACTTTCGCCTTAAAAATACCATAAATTACCTTTCTTAGGGCGAAGATCTGTATCTATATGCTTTCGCCTAAAGATAACTATCAATTACCTTTCTTAGGGTGAAAATATTTATCTATCCTCTTTTTCCTTAAGAAATACTATAAACTTACCTTTTCTTAAGGTGGACATGCGTATCTATCTCTTTTTCACCTTAAGGATACGATAAAGTTATCTTTCTAAAGATGGGAATGCGTATCCATCCTCTTTTCACCTCTAGGATACCATAAATTTATCTTTCTTAAGGTGGGATGAGTACTCATCCCTTTTGTATCATAAGACTACCTTATCCATGTATTATCCTTTTAATCCTACCTACAAAAAGGGGGAAAGTCAACACAAAGAAAACACAAGTAGATGAGAAATTGTTACATGTCAAGATGTTTGAGACTCGAAAGTCATGCTAAGATAACAAGGTTAACTTGAGGCAATATTTTCTTGGTTATAGTGTGTTTGAGACTCGAAAGTCAAGCTAAGATAACAAGGTTTACTTGAGGCAATATTTTCTTGGTTATAACGAAGCCTATGAGTATAATTTCAAGCTATCGCAACCTTTTTTGGCGACGATATTTTTACATTGAGATATAAAATATTTTGTGAGGCAACAAATTCTGAAAATTTCAGCATGACAAAATTTAAAGTTAACTTCAAAAAATTCATCTAGAATGATTTTGAAGGTATCAAAACTTGAACATCGAATGTAGGGTAGACCTTTGTGTCTAGATTCAAAATAATCAAGCATCTTGTGATTTCGTCATTTCACGCAAATCTGAAATTTTCAGCATGTCAAAATCTAGAGCTAACTTAAAAACTCATCTATAAAGATTCTGAAAGTATTTTAATTCTTAATTTTGGATACGTTAGGGATCGAGAATTATATTGTCTGGAGAATCAACGTTTATAATTTTGAATTTTCTAGAATGAGATATAAATCCACGACAAAACATGTCCAACAGTATAAGAGAAACAAAAAAGGGGGGGGGGAGGAAATCACCTTGCGTTATGCCCCTTTCGTCGTAGCTCACAATCTTAATTGAACCCAAAATTGTAGAGACAATGTGTCTATTTATAGATGTCATGTGATGAGAATAAAATTCTTCTTCTAGTCTAATTACAATTTCTTTTTGGCTAGGACAATAAAAAAGATTTATGAATTTTAAATTTAGTAGGATTACAATTCCTAGTTCAATTAAAATTTTTTTGGATAAGGCAATAAAAGATAAAATAAAATATATGAATATAAAATTGTGTCAGATAACAATTCCTAGTTCAATTACAATTCCTATTTTTTTTTAAATTTTTTTTTAACTAAGGCGGTTATTCTTAAAGTAGAAAGGAATTAAGAGGTCATCTTATCCCTATTCAATGTCACGATTGTATCTCTTCTCACTTAATTATATCACTTTAATAATATATATTAAACACTTTAATAATATATATTAAAGTGGTATAATGTATAAACTTGTGTGTGCCCGATAACTAATTATAATTTAATTAAAATACTTCAAGTCTAGTCTTTAAAAGATAAAATATCTCGACAAGATTTGAAGTAAGGGGCATTTGCAATCGTTTAAAATAAATTTAAGTATAAATTTATTAAATGATTTGAATTATATTAAATTTATATGGAAAAATTAATTAAATACACTCCTTTAATTATCTTAATAACCATTTATCCCTATTTATTATAAAAATTTCAAAAATCCCTTATTCCCCCCAATTATAAGCATACCAAAGATACATAAAGATTTCCCACCCTTTTTTCACCTTATTGGCAAGTTTTACTTTACCAAAACAAAATCCTATTTTCAAGCTACCCACTTCCCCATTAACGGCCCCAATTAAAAGTTAACATATTAATTTTATTTCTTTTTTATTTCCCTACGTTTTAGGTGTATAATTGTACAATTTGAATTCCCCACGTTTGCACTTTAAGGCTAAACATTTTAGTCTCCTTCTTTCTCTTCATCTGGTGAGTTTACAAATAATATGGAAGAGGGTAAATCTGGAGATGGTGATTCTAAACGTGTTTATGATTCTGATGATGAAATGTGGGCTGAGAACAGATCCAAGAGATTGCATGACTCATTATTGATGAAGAACAAGAATGTACTTGAGCCAAAGAAGAAGACTGAAGAAATCCAGAAAAAAGGTCAAGAAAAGTTACATCAACTGTTTCAAGACCCACACTTCCTAAGGTATGTGTTTAAAATTCATAATTTTGTGTTTTTGTTGATAAACCCTTATTTTAAATTGTTGTATGTGTTTGTAAACTTAAATTAAAAGTCATTTTAACAATGAAGATTGATTCAATATATTCAAATTAAAGTATAACCATCATGTTTTGTACAGTTTGTAATGTGTATCAGATTCATAATGTTTGTCACTAATTTTGAGTTGTGTATTAGTGAAAATACCATGTCTGTAAATTTTTAACGTTTTTCAGTAAATTTCTGTTATCGACTAGTAAAAGCATCATGTCTTTTTAAGTTTTAAGGTGTATAATATGTTAATAATTTTGTGTTTTGTATTTAGTAAAACCACCATGTGTGGTACAATCGTAGGATGTATCAGATACACAATGTTATTTACAATATTATAGTTATCAGTTAATAAGATGTATCATATATATATTATAAATCAAGTGTCTTATAATTTTGAATATAATGTATCATATACATTCACTTAAAACTGAATATGAAGGTTTTTATATAATATTATAGTTGCCAGTTTATAAAATGTATCATATACATCTAATAAATCATATGTAATTTAGGAATATGATTATGATGTATCATATACATTCATATAATACAAGCGTCTTAAAATTTCTACGTTACAACAAATTTTTGTTATTAGACAAGTATAATTTTATTTTTATTTTTTTGTATAAACAGGGCATGAATTATGTAATTAAAAAAATTTCAGCACATCCATTGAGGTTTGGAGTGACTTTCAATTTTGATTTTGTGAGTAAAATCAAATTATCAATAAAAGATGAAGGTGTTGCAATGTTCAAGAAAACAATTTTTTGACCATATTTGGAAATTCCAAAATGTAATTTCCAGGGTCAGATTACTAAGTGTTTGCTGTTGTTGGAGGTGCGACATGAAAATAACGATGTACTGCATGTTCGTCATACTAATGGGAATGTATTGGTGTTTGGTATGAAGGAATTTGCCATTGTAACTGGCCTAAAATGCAAAGGAAATGTTAAAATTTTTCATATCCTAATTCCACTCCGAGCCGGTTATTACAAAAATATTTTCCTGATTGTCCCACGGGTATAACCAATAGTCGATTGATACAACGTTTTGTAATGGGTAATTGGGAGACCACACAAGAATATGTGGAAATGGAAATACTATACTTCATCAATACTTTCTTGTTATGCCATCTTGGTGAGACCTTCATACGTATAGAAGAATTTCTAATGGTCGAAGATGGTAGGTATGAAATGTATCCTTGGGGTCAGATTGCATTTAATAAGCTGATTACACACTCAGGCAAGACTTCAACCAAAGCAAACAGATGTATCACTTATTTGGTGTGCCTTATGCACTCAACGTTTGGATTTACGAATGTGCATCTACTCTAAGTCCAGACCTTGCTGTTAAAGTGGCGAATGATATTCCGAGGATATCTAATTGGACAGTGGTGGCTGAAAAGCCAAAATATGAAAAGTTAATGACTAGCATTTTCTCCGAGGTAACATTAATTTTAAATTATTTTTTATTATTGTATCAATAAGCTTATATTTTTGTTGTTGTAAATAATAGTTTTTTTTTATTATACATAACATTGTTATAACCTTAAAACATTTTAATTGCAGAATACTTGTTCAAATATTGCACCAACGCAAGATGAGGTGAAAGCCCTTGTTTTACCTGATAGTCAAGAGGTCAACAGAAATGAAGTATCCACGCCACTTGTTGGTGCAAAAAAGTGCATACTAAAGATAAGTCAGGTTTTGAGGATTTTTCAACAAGCCCTTCTGATCATTTATTGAGCAGATCATCTCATGTATCTGATACATCATCTCCACCACCACCCAAGAGGAGAAAGAATACTAATACACAAAAAACAAAGGGTTCGAAAACTTTGTCAAAGTAGTCAAAGCTGCAATTAAATCAGTCATTCTCAATGCCAGCTGAAGAACATACCCCGCCTGCTAATGTATCTTCTGCCCATGTATCTTCACAAGTCTCAAAAGATAAGTCTGTATATCCCGATATTGAAGAACTGAAACAACATATGAAGGAATACGTAAATAACGATATTTATTTTTTAATGTTAATTCATAAATATAAATCTGAATGTGTAATTTTTTTTGAATAGGTTGACAGTAAATTTGAGTATCTTGTGATTTGATAAAGGCTAATCACATTGAGGTGATGAATTCTAAGAATAGGGAGGATGGCCAACAATCAAAGGTAATGTATTGTGTATGTGTATTTTCGCTGTGTTTTATAAATTTCATAGGTCATTATGTTACAAAATAATTTAATGAAGGATATGGGCGGCAAGTCTACACCGCACATGGTTGAAGTTTCCGATGAAGAAGGCAATGATGGACACCAAGCAACCTCTCCGATACAAATGGAACTTGATGTTGACAATCATGTTTAATTTACTTTATTAAATTTGTATACAAAATTATATAATTTATCATTAACTTAATTTTCTTTAAAAAATAAAGACCGAAGATACATTGAAGGATCATCAAGTAATGAAGGGCGTTTCAGAACTTCAATCCCCAAATTCAGATAATCATCATACTGATGAAACATGTGAACACAACAAGGTAATTATAGCAGATTAATGTCATTATTAGTATTCATCCAAAATTTAAATGATACATGAAAATATGCAAGTATGATACGTTTAATTTTAATTATATTATTATAGTACATTACTGTTTTATTTGATCATTATGATACATTGCAGTTTAATTAGATTAATTTGATATATGTATTTTATTGTTCACATATGTAATTTCCAAGTTACTGTGTATTATACTATACTTTTTTATTTAGTGTGTACGTGATACATTCCATTGCAAGATATATCTATGTGACTAGTTAAATTTGTTTGTCTCATATATACAATTTGTAGTTTGCTGTTATCTGTCCTTGATACATTAACAATCATTTTGTGTATAATTATTTGATGTTTAAGGTATCCTAAATTGGTCAGTACATTTTTATCAGGATGCTCCATCTGCACAAACGCTTCATCATTTATATGAAGGAACAATGAACGAAGATACATCGGTAATTTAATCTTCATGTATCATATCAATATCATATGCTATCAATATATTTTAATTATCAGTTTAAACAATATAGGATTCGACACCATCTGGTTCAATATCTCCGGAGGCACGAGAAGCCATGAATACGCTTATTGCTGATCTAGGAAGTCTGCCTACTCATGCAAATCAACAGGAGTTTATAGAAAATCAAAGTTTGCTTTCGGACAGTCAATTACCAATTGATATTCCAATCACATATATTATTGTCCGAAGCGAAATAAATACTCCTCAAGCACGTATTCAGATGCCTTCGAGAAACTGCAAATCCCCTTATTTAACTTCATTTGGGTCAAGTGAAAAAGGAAAAGAGGTCATGACTGATGTAATTCGTCCAAATTTTCATTTCAAGGATGTGAGATCACAAACTAAGCCCCTTCATATCTGATTGATGAGTTTATTGAGTGAGTTACTACAGGGCTTCTTAAAGATCATTCAAAAAAGTAAGTTTTATATAATTGTACTGAATCTGTTAAATTTTAAAAATGCAGCTACTGTTACAACTTTGAATAACATCTTTTCATTACTCTTAATGCTATAGAAAACCATCCGAAGATAAATACAAATCAAAAGCATCTTCATTGGGTTTTGAAATGATGGATTATGTCGTTGCTTTTTCGACAAATGATAATTGGTTTTATGCCATGTCTCAGCCTAAGAACTGTTGGACTGATCATGTATTTTTCTAAAAAAATGCTTTTATAATGATGTATATGATACATTGTGTTCGTATATTATTTATACATATCAAAATCATATATAAATTTCAGCAACTAGTATTTTTTTTATTAAATGTTTTTCAAATGTATAATTTTTTTTATATTTTATTTGCAGCACATCGATGTTATTTTTTACTACCTTCGTAAAAAATCAAAACTTCGAAGCATGGATCAATACAGATACACAACAGTCAATTGTTTGTTCAGCGCACATATCAACAATACAAATGCTAGGTATTATTACAATGAGGCTGATGATGATATCAGTACCCAAGAACACCTTGATCGTGCAAGAGCTGTGTACATGAGAGGTCAATAATCAACGTCATGAAAGGTTTTTCAATACCAGCTGGATTACCATTGCATCTGGTGGATGATGTTTATATTACGATCAATAATGATGGAGATTTTCATTGGGTATTAGCTGTGGTTGAATTGAATAAGAGGTTGATACGCGTGTATGACTCTTCTTTGGGCACAAGGAAACGTGTATATTCTGACGAGATAAAAAAATTGTCAAGGATGCTACCTTCTTACCTGATTGACAGTAGTTTCTTTGAAAACAATGAGCGGACAAACTGGTCAGTTCTTGATGCATACAAGGACAAACAAACGGGTGTACCTTTAGAGTCACATATTCCTTTCAACATTGAATACGCTGAAGGTATCATGCAACAAGAAGACGATAGCCTGTAAGTATTTTCAATTCTGGTCTACAATATATGTGTAACCTATTTTACAAATTTATATTATGTATTTTGTTGTAGGGACTGCGGGTTATACGTAGCTACGTTTGCAGAGTTTTTGAGTGACCAACTTGTTATACCACCTGATACTGATGGACATCTTGTAAATAACCTACGCAATAGATATGCAGCATTGTTATAGAGATACGGCAGCGACAAGGTCAATGGTGGATAATAAGTGATACATTGTTATAGAGATACGGCAGCGACAAGGTCAATGGTGGATAATAAGTGATAATGACGATCCATCAAAGCCTAAGGGTCAATTCACAACACCAACTGAAGATGACATTGTTAACATAGATTAGTAATTAGCTGGGACAGGATGAACAAGTTTTTATGTTGTTTTGTGTTGAAGACAATTATCTTTTGTGTTTTTCTAAAAGCTTATTTATATTACAAAAGTTTGTAAGTTATTAATGTTATGTGTTTTGAAGTTATTGTTTTAGACACAGTTGTTGCTTTATAACGTTGAGGTACAAAATTTTTATTGTTTCAGTTTAAGTAATTTTGACAGTAAATTTACAAAATGAAGTATATGACACTTAAGTTCTAATGTGTATGATACATTATTGTTGGAGTTTTAAGTATTTTTCACTTATAAAAATGATGTATATGATACATAAGTTATAATATATACATGTACAAATATTGCAGTTATATATTTAGCAACTTGAATTATACGAATGTATATGATACATCATATACATAAACAAACTTATCACAGATTAATAGTACAGTGAAAAGAACCACTAGAATGTAATATATCAAAATTATATTTCATAAGGCAGTACACACAAAACATGTAGTACACATTTGAACAATTCAATTTTTGGGACACTAGAATAAATCATAAGGGAGTATACATGAAAAATATAACATATTTATCAATCATATGAATGTATCTGATACATAATATACATAAATAAACTCATCTTGAATTACTGTTACATTGAAACCCAACACTGTTGAATATAATATATCAAATTTATAACTCATAAGGCTGTATACACAAATCATATAGTAAACAATTGAACAAGTCAATTTTTTTTGTACACTTGAATAACTCAAAAGACAATATACACGGAACATATAACATCTTTTCAATAATATGCATGTATATGATACATCACATACACAAACAAACTCCAATAGAATTATTGTTACATTGAAAACGCAGCACTGTTGAATCTATTTATTTATAAAATTTGGAGTTTAAATTTGGCACATAATTAAACTGCAAAGTCATATATTTGAACATCAAATTAAGTTGTGTAACCAATACACTTTATTTAGTCCAAATTCTAAAGAAAAAATGGATATAAGTAACATGAACACTAATATCCTACGTTAAAACATTCTTTCAATTCTCTTTCAGGAAGAAAGTACAAGTTCTCCTGTTATGTCCTTCTTGTCCACACTGCCCACAACAATTATTGTTCACTGTTATTTTCTCATCCGCATTTTTCTTTCTTCGCTTTCTTGGTTGTCCAGCCAACCTTCTATACCTAGGTGGTCGGACAATTTCATCTAAAACATATTCTGAAACGTTCCAATCCTCCTTATCTTGCATTGGAACTATTACAACCTCGTACGTTTTTCTAATGCATAAGGCTTGTAGTAATCAGAGAAATTTGGGTGAAAATTGGTAACATTCTTGTGCTTCAAAACTGCAATTGCGTGTGCGCAAGGTATCTCATCATGTTGAAACCTTCCACATGTGCAAGTTTTCCTCTCAAGGCATACAATGTATCTTTTTCCGGCTTCATGAACTGTGAAAATATATTCAGATGATGGAACAACCTAAAAACTTAAGAAGTTAGTGATACATTACGTAATATACAATTATATATCATTTTCAAAACAACACTTAACATTGAAAATCAGTTTGTATCTGATACATAAAACAAAAATTTAGGGAAATGGATATATACCTTCATCTTTGAACTTTTAGATGCGTTTACAATCAATATCTCCTCAAATCTTTGGCCCAATGTGTACTTTGTATATGACGCTATTTCTCTATTGTAATAGTTCCAACTACCAAATAGAAGTCTAGCTTCCTCCAAGAAGTCTATTGTAGTTAACTTACGTGCATCGACAAGGCATCCATTGATACACTCAATGATGTTTGAAGTCAGCATTCTACCTCTGTTTATGGTTGAATGAACTCTTGACCACTTCTCATAACCAACTTCTTCAATGTAATCCTTCACCGTATGATCAACTTTCACAACCTTAGCCATTAATTTATCAAAATCTTCCTTTCTGTATGATTTTGCCATTGAGTAAAATATATCACTTAGTGTGTTTTTACTCCTTTTGAAGCTTGAACATACATTCTTCCAAAGATGCCATATGCATGCACAATGAGGTACATTTGGGTATACAATGCTTACACTCTTTATGATACTTTCATTTCTATCCGATACAATACACATGTTTTCACGATCACCAAATGCATTTTTAAAATGTTCGAAGAACCATGCCCACGAACAATCATTTTCAGTGTCTACAACACCATATGCCAATGGAAATATGCATCCTAATTACAAAGAAGCACACATTTGACTTCACGAGACACAGTGTTTACTCTAAGATATATTAATATAAATATAAAACAAGTTTTACATTACATCAGAATTATAACACTCATACCTGCACCATCGAGTGTGTTTGCTGATACAAAAGTACCCTTGTATGCCTCGCCAAGATGTGCAGCGTCCACTACAACTAAAAGCCTGCAGTAGTCGAACCCTCTTATCAACGGTCTTAGGGCTATGAGCCGATACATGAATTTATTATCTTCCGTCTTTTGAATCCATATATATGAATTTTGATACACTTTGTTTAGCATCCATATGTATCTCGGCATCTGTTTATATCCTTCTGATGGCTTACCCTTGAGTATTTCTAGTGCACGTTCTCTAGCACGCCATGCTTGTTGGTACGATATCTCAACCCCATACAATTCTCTAATATCTTCAATTACATCTCGATGTGTATGGATTCGTTTATGATTTACCAATACAGGGGCAGCCACACCACTAATAAATCCAATTGTTGCTTGTACTTTTGTTAGTAACCTATCCCGCATCGGACATGTATGTTCACTATTGAAATATCTCACTTTGAATACATCAGATTTTTTTTTGCAAGATGATTTTAAGGTCCATCCACATTGGTCGCTGAAGCAAACCAACACATAGCTGTCGTTTAATTCATATAAGAAAAGCAAAGCTATAAATATCACAACAACATATTAAATGCTTATACTTATGTATCATATACAATATAAATAAAAATATAATAGAGAAAAACAATAAGATCATAGAGTAAGAATTCAAATACCTTTTCTTATCCGATCTTTTCACTCGAAAATTGAAGTTGTTTTTTATTTTATATTTAGCCATTACAGCAACGAGTGTTCCTTTGTCCTTATACAACTGCCCAGTCTTCACTTCAGTTCTATTGGAATCAGTTATGTAATTCGTAGCATTTAATTCTGGAATATAATCAATGTCACAAATTCTCGACTCGACCAGAGCAAGAGCTTCAGTATCTCTTTTGGTACCTTCCAGGCATACGACTTCACCTGATGAACAATCAAAATTACGTATCTCCCAAACAATTTTATCAGTTGTATCAATACAAAGCGGATACTTGCCGATTCCAAATGCATTCTTTTTTACTTCGAAATAAAGTTTCACACCCATGTCGTTCTTGATTTTCAATCGACATGAGGTCCATCGACAATGTATCGTATTTCAATATCCTTTGTAACAGTGTCGATCTCAAGCTCTGATAAAATCAACGTTTTCAGATTCACAAATGAAATGGAATGGCCAACAACAATACCATCAACTTTGTAACCTTCATAATTAACATCGCTTACCCAAATTCCAGAATGCCGCAGCAGAATTAAGATATTCATCTTCAAATCTTTTTTTTTTAATTTCTTAGTATGCAGATCAACTTTTACAAGAATAATTTTGATTTATGAATCTCATCTGATTTAAAAATTTGAATTTACTAATCAGTTACACAAGCTGTATATCATTAATTATGTGATTTCAGTTACAAATAACAGAAATCACGGTAATTATTCCTAATTAATAGCAGCAGATAAATGGTCATTTTGTATTTATAATATGTGGTTCCTATAATATATACTTTAATTAAAGATTACTCCATAAAGCCCACCTATCATGTCACTTAAATATGATTAGCGGAAGGGATCCTCTTCTAATCCCCAACTCCTCTATTATAACACTATAAATAGGGGTTCTCATAGTTCATAATGGGGAACGAAGAATTCGAACGAGAAGCTAGAGGAAGCTCGTGGATCAAAAGCCGCACTTTCTCTACAAGTTCAAGAATTGAAGAATTAAAGTGTTCAAGTTGAAGAATTGAAGAAGTCAAGATCAAGTTCAAGAAAGATCAAAATCAAAACCACCGAATTCAAGATTAAGATCAAAACCCTTGAATTCAACTAGAAAGTCAAGATCAAGTTCAATATTAAGATCAAGTCCAAGTCCAAGTGCAAGTTCAAGATCAAGATCAAGATAAATCCCAATTTCAAGATCAAGCTAAAGAACCGTTGAATTTTATTTGAAAAGGCGAATCCAGAGGAATTATAGAGATTATAACACAATAAAATGATTGTTGAATAAATTTCCGTTCTTGATTATTATTTTCTCGACGCGAATTTTATCATCTACAATAATATTTGAACTATAATTTATTTTATTATAGAGTTAATTTCTGTAACTCAATAATTTTTTTCTCTTTATTAAAAAAATAATCTCTAGTTAGTTGGGATGTCATCATGTGACTAAGTATAAAAGAGGGGTTTGACCATATCTCAAAATACAATATAAGGATAAAATAATATATGAAAAGGAGAATTAAGAGATTAATATGGACAAATTATCTCCGACACAAACAAATTATATACAAAAAATAATTCTTGATGGTATTTGAGTATAATGAATAACAACTACCTTTTGTCCAATTGATATCAAGGAACCATTGCTCCATAATAAAAGTGCCAAAAATCAGTTTCTTGCCTATTCTGATTATAATTGTTTGTTAAGTAATCTACAATTATTTTAGCCTTCCTTGGACAGTAAATAGATTTAACATTAGCATATTCATCATTTGTTGAATCTTCTCTTGTCATCGAATGTGTTGAATAATCATGTTTTTGTTGAAACTTCTCTTATCCACAACTCTATTTTCATATTAACTAACATATAGAAATATGGTCTGATTGAAGAATCAAATGATACACTGTGTTGTTAGACTTTTGGCCCCACAATTTGTTCTTATATGACTTCTGATCAAAATCCCTCTAATATATTTTCATGTGTGTTCAAATGGTTTTACATGTATGAAAACACGTTAGATGAACTCTCTATTAAAGAAACATTTATAGTTTTATTCCTGTATATTTGACATCACTTAAATTATACCCTTAAATGAGAATAAAATCGATTTTTATCAAATATATATATAGTCATCCAATTAGGTTGGGATTGAATCCCGTATAAAGTGTGGTAAGTGAACTTACAATTTTCAAACAAAAATCAGTCTAATGACTACTATTTTAAGTTATTAAATAATTATCATCCTCAAAATAAGATAAGTATGACTACCCATTTGTTCATCCTCATACAACTCATTATAACTCATGTTAAGATATGACTACCATCACTTTGGTTGATATAAAAATTAAGGCCATGCATAATTTATAACAAAGTAAACTTACTGATAATGCAAGATAAACGACAAGCAGTAGACCTTTGACACCCTGACTAATCAACTTAAGCTTACGTATCTACTCTTTCAAAGAAAACTAATGAAATCACCTATTGTAATGATCCGATTGGTCATTATTGAAAATTTTCATAAAATTACCCTTTCTACCCTTTAGGTTTTTGACCCTAAGACTTTCTGATTGAGTTTCAAAAGTTTATTTTGAGATCTAAGTAAAAAGTTGTGAATTTTGTAAGTTTTGAATTTGAAAGACTAAAGTTGTTAAAAGTAATTTTTGGTGTCTTTTGGAGATCCGAGTGTCGGAATTGAATTCCATCAATTTCATCAGTTGAGAAATGTGAAAATTAGACTTTAAGTATCGTCGTTTTAGATTCAGAGTCTTTTTGAAGATTTGAGGTCCTAAGTTAGAAAATTATTGAATTTTAGCCTTTGGATTGACTATGGTAAACATTCGAGGTTTGGATGCTCAAATAGATATTGAGAGAGTTCCGCTATGTTTAGAGGATGATTTTAGGTTTGACTGAAGTTTAAGTTGAATTTTTAAAGGCCCGAGCTTGATTTGACCCATTTTCAAAGTGTATGATATAGATATTGTTATTTTTTGAATCTTATTGTGATTACCTGATTGAATCAGATTGTGTGGCGTTCGACGTTATTTGAAGGGGGAAGACTTTAGTCTTGGATCAACTATTAGATTGAATTGAGGTAAGTGATCTCTAAAACTTTGTAAGTTTAGTAGAATCGTGTCTTTTGGGTGGCAGTTAGTAACGAGAATTAGGTGATGACTTGATTGATCCATTGATTATTCTTGATGAAAAAAGGGGGACGAATGAAAAGATAACATATTAATCATAATACTTTGTGAATTTGACTATTGAGGAAATTATTTGATGACATTATTGTGGACTTGAATTTTTTGAGTTGTTGTCTCTTAATTGTGTTGTGTAATTGCTTATTTGCATTAATTTATATGCACCATGATGAGAAATGCAATGGTTATTGATCCCGAGATCATGTTTGACAAGTGTTTTTGATTTAGAAGTCATTTTCAACCACAGTTATTAATGTCAAGGTCATTTACGATAATTACTATTAATGTCGAGGTTATTTACGTCAAGTGTTATTTATGCCGAAGTTTTTTTCAATGATTGTTATGAATATGATGAAGTCTTTTTCAATGATTGTTATGAATGTAAAAGCCATTACCGCCTAGTGTTATTGATGATGAGGTCGTTACCAGTGAGTTCATGAACTATGAGCAGCTCCCATGAGTTCCGATTATTACTCGGAATGATAAATCCTAGAAAATATGTGTTCATTGTACTTGATTAAGGTGCTTTGATGAACTTGATGCTTGTGGTTGATCAAGTTGAAATTTGTGACTGCTATATTTGATACTTGATAGTTATTGAACTCTGATTATGCGAACTTGTGAACTATTATGTTGGACTGATTTCTATGCAGGTTGTAGTTTGAATAGGTTTGATTGGAATGGAAGTAGTACTTATTTTCTAACTAGTTTTGCCTTATTTATTTGGTCGTTTGTTGTGTACCGTGTTGCTGGACTTTCACTCTTTGCTTCTACACTTGTGTAGGTTCCGAGCCTAGTTGAGTTTGGTTGTTCTTATTCTTGTATATCCAAAGCTTATCAAAGGACTTTGAAAGTTAGATGTTTGTTATCCGTTGAGCCCTGTACTTTTTTTAATTTTTATGCTTTGTTCTATTTGAGAAACAAATACATTCAGAGTTGTAATTATCTTTCATTTCCGGACTTCATATTATCCTTACTTTACTTTCCACATTTCTTTCGCTTTGCTGGGATAAGGCTAGCTTGTCTTGGTGAAGATAGACAAGTTCCATAACATACAATTCTGCATCATAAAAAAGGGTATCGAAGCCCTAGTTTCACAAGTCTGACATGTGTACGAGTCAAGTCTAAGTATGATTAGGAAACTTCATTTTATTCATTCTTTTTATGGTGCATTGTTACCATTGCTAGTGCTGAGTTATTGAGTGTTATTTTAATAGATAATAAGGACCAAAGTCTCTATTTCCATTAGTAGAGGCAATTATAGAAACACCATCTAGGGGTAGATATAGGGGCCGAGATTGATATCATGCTCGTAGAGTAGCACCAGTTAGAGTTCATGCTCCATGAGGTACAACCTAAAGGTGGAGCTAGAGAGATTTAACCTGAGCCACAAGTTAAGGTTGTTTAGAGGCAGGTTTCTTCCGATTTTAGAGCTCTTTTGTTTTAGGAGATTTTGACGAGGATGTTGCGTGTGTTGAAGAACTTCTCTCAAGGTGGTGCAACATGTACACCATATGGTTTTGGTATAATGGTTGAGGAACAAACTCCAGGTTAGTAGCAGGCTCCAGAGGATTAGGTGGGACAACTATAAGTGAATCTTTTACTAACTGTTGATGCACATATTATTCCTAAGGTTATTTTGACGATAGCAGATCAACAATGTTATGAGAGATTTCAAAATATGAGACAACCTTAGTTTTAAGTTTGTAAGAGCGAGGATGCTTTTGGGTTCTTAAATTTTTTCCATGAGAAACGTGTGGCAGTAGGAATGATGGATGCATGTGGTGTTTGTTTTGTTGCACTTTAACTTCATGGACCAATCAACGAGTGGTGGAATTATTTAGTTCTACACTAGTTGGATATTCTATAGCTAAGCTTGATACATTCTCTAGTACTTTCCAGGACTACTTTATACCTTGGAGCGTGAGAGAAGAGAGTCAACTAAGGTTTCAGGACTTGAGACAACGCAGTCTGAATATTACTGAGTTTGAGGCTTGTTTTTATGAGTTGTCCAAGCACACTATGACTATTTTTCCCAATGAGATGGAGAGACTTTGTAGTTTTCTGAGAGGGTTTGACTTTCCCAATCTAGTCTTATGTGTTTAGAGAAATCAGAGAGGGGGCTTAGTTCCACTCTATTGTGAGTATCATCAAAGAAGCGAAGTTGAGGGTTAGAGAGGATCTTAGGGACCCCAAGAGGGCCCAATCGTCTAGGAAAATTTTTTTCACCTTATCTTGAGGCAACAATTAACATAGGGGTAGAAGCTCTTTTTAGCATTATGTACATGATCATGCATCCATGCCGACAACTAAGAGTGGACAGACATTTTGAGGAATCTATGGTTTGGCCATGGTAGCTAATTTTGTTCATCATAGCACTCATCTTTACCTGGGTCTTGTTTTGGATATAGAGATATAGGTCATATGATTCAGATATGTCCTCAACAAACTCACACAAGTTTAGCGTACTTATTCAGCTGCTCCAACAAGAGATATAATACCTCCGTCCAGGGGTCGAGGTAGAGGTCAATCTTCTAAAGGAAGTAAGATGTCTGGTAGGGGTTCTAAAACTCCGTAGAGTGGAAGTCTAGTCTCTACTCAGATATCATGTGGTTGAGAGGAATAATATTATTATTTTCTGGGGAGGTCTAAGACCTAGACTTCTGAAGATGTCATTAAAAGTATCATCCCTATTTGCCATCAACCTGCGTCACCATTGTTTGGCGCATTGTCTTATTTATTGTAAGTGCATACCTATTTCTTGTTGGATTTGATATGATGCTTGATAGCATATGTTAGAATATTCATGTTTCTACACCACAAGGTAACTCCTTAGTGGTGAATCATGTGTATCGATACTTTCTTGTTTCTTTTGATGGGTGTGATACTTGGGTAGACTTGATTGGTGATGGTAATCTTTGATATTTTCTTGTGTATGGATTCACTCTCTCCTTGTTTTTTTATTCTTGAATTTATGCTAAGACAGTGACCTTAATTATGTTGGGTGTCACGAAGGTTGAGTGGATGGGTGCTAGTGGTTCTAACCCTAGAAAAGTTATCTCATTTAATCAAGCTTAGAAATTGTTTGATAGAAGGTTTTTTCGTATTTGGATTTTATTCGGGATACTAGTGTTACGCCACTTCCCAAAGATTCTATTTTGATAGCTTAAGAGTATTGAAATGCCTTTCCTGCTGAGCTTCCAAGTGTTATTCCGTATAGGTATATTCATTTTTCTTTTGACTTGGAGCCCAAATCCAAGATCATCTCCATTCCTCCTTATCATATCACTCCAGCTAAGTTGAATAAATTGAATGATCAGTTACATGACTTATTGAAAAAGGACTCATTCACTTTACTATTTGTTCGTGAGGTGCTCTTGTTTTATTTGTGAGGAAAAGGGGCTGAGCCATGATAATGTGCATCTATTATTGATAGTTGAACAAAGTGATAGTGAAGAACAAGTATCTTGGGAAACCAACAAGGACATGCAAAACAAGTATCCCCAATTGTTTGTTGATTCAAGTACTACAATATTCCTTCCTTACCCTATTTCTCTAAGTTTGTCTCTATTATAACGACTGGGTACCGTCATTATAGAAAAGCCAATGGGGAAAAATCTAGGTCGGAAAACTTTTTTGTAGTTAACAGAAATTTCCTTACCTAGTTCAGATTTGGAAGAAATCAGAGTCATTAAGGTGTAGGGAAATCTGGTACCAATTGGATAATTTAGTTATGGATTTGATTACATTAATAGATAGACGAGTTGTTAATAAACCCGTACGACTTCACATAATTGAATTCGTGCGAGTACAACTCTAGAAGATTATCTTAGCATGAACGACTAGTTTTTGAGTCTAATTGGTTGAAGGTGTGCTATGAAATGAGGGTATTGGATTTATTAAAATAGATCACCAGTTTGTGCAAAACCTTTTGGTGGTGATTTCTATCACCACGGCGGGGCCGCTGTAGCGGGCCAGACACGACTTAAAGTCATAAATAAACCCTAAAAGTGTTTTATTATGCACTTTTCAACTTTGAGAGCTAAGGAACGTACCCAAGTGTATTATTGATGGTTTTTTCAGTATTCTTAAGGCTAAAGGTCAGGTTTTACTCCCCGAATCTATGTTTCGATTTGTAGAACTTAGTTTATTGGGAAATTATCGATAGGGGAGGGTTTGATTTGGGAATTATGGAAGGAAAATCCCTAATATGGGTATGGGGATTATGGGTTTGGTCTGCGTCTCTTTAGTTCGTTATAATTAAGATAATTAGAGCTTTGCTTTTTTATCCTTGTGCATAATTGTTGTTTGTAGAATTAGAACATGTGGAAAGAATCTGTAAATAAAAGATTTTAAGTGTCTTAGGGGATTCAAGCTTGAGTTCGAGGTAGGTGATGGTTATGATTTCATGTACGTTTGATATATATTTGTTCTTGCTTTATTATAATGCATGAATGTATGTGAATGTTGCATTATTGACCACACTACTCGTAACTAAGGATGATTGAATAATTGTATGCCATGAAAGCATGAATTTATTGTATAATTATGAGAATGTACATTTAGATTGTTATTGTGTCTTGCTGAATGAATTGAGTGTTTCATTCTGACGCACTAACTTGGATTGGTTACCATGTTTTAGCATAAACATGGGAACAATTGCCACGTTCTGGCATAAACATGGGATTGGTTGTCACTTTTCAACATAAATATTGGATCGGGTACCACATTTCGGTATGCTAACAATTTGGGTAAGGTTACCATGAGAGGACCATTGTGTAACGACCCAAGAGTATCCCCTAGAAGTTCGGGCAATCTCGAATGGTCACACTGCATACTTGACCTCTCGGAGGTATTGTACAAGCTCTATGGCATTGTTCATTGTATACATGTATGAAAAGTAGTGCGGAATTAAAACTTTTAACACCAAATAGTACTTCAAGTATCTTCCATTAAAAACATAAGGAATATAGCTAAGTCTCAAGTCACCATCTTAGACACATGAATACTTGGGACACGACCGATACAATCGAAATGCAAAAACTTAGTCTATTACAATACTTTGAATAAAACGAGTCTAAGATAGTTATGTCCTCGAGTCAAGTGAGGATATAATTCAACTTTTCTTGAAAGAGTCTAGATTCCAAGCCTTGCTTCCAGACACCGCTCACCTGCTAATCACAGCTTTAGAAATAGACAAAGAGTATGGAATTAGCATAATGCATATACTAAGTATGACATAATGCATAAAATCATGATAAACAGACATTTGAATCAAAACATGCTCTTTTAGGTTAAAATTTCATGCATAAGTACAAGAACCACATTTAAACACCAAAGATCACATTATAAGACTCATTCCAAGTCAGACTCAATTTATAGCAATTTAGGTAACATTATAGTGAACTCACGGTAACTCACATGACATATGATAACATCAAGGATACATCAAAACACACAACCATGAGACCCTCCTACCTGTTAAAATTACAGAAATAAAGAGAATAATTTTAGGTTAATTTTCTGTGTATTACTCTTGTGAAATACTGTTACATTTATACAGGAAAGATGGAGAGAAAGAAGGAAACGGATAAGGAAACAGCTATACAGGATATATATTACTAACATAATTAGTATATTCTGTTCCTATAATTACTCTGCTAAATATGGCTATTTTCTACACTCCCCCTCAAGTTGGGCACTCGGATTTCCAATGCTCAACTTGCGCAAAATATTACTGAAGGCTTCAGTACTGACAGCCTTGGTTAGGATATCTGCCAATTGATCTTTTGATCGAACAAATGGGAGTTTGATAACCTTGTCTTCTAACTTGTCTTTGATGAAGTGTCGATCAACCTCAACATGTTTTGTTCTGTCATGCTGGACAGGGTTTCCAGAAATATATTATTGCTGCTTTGTTGTCACAGAATACTTGCAGGCTGTTTTCTGAGGAAAACCGAGCTAATTTAGCAGTTTTCTAATCCATAGGATTTCAGTTATTCCTTTCACAATTCCTCTGAACTCAGCTTCCGCACTTGACAAGGCTACTACCTTTTGCTTCTTGCTTCTCCAAGTGACAAGATTCCCTCCTACCAAAGTGAAGTATCCAGAAGTGGATTTCCTTCCATCTCGTGTCCCGGCCCAATCTGCATCGGTTAAGCAATTATATCGAGGCTATCATTTCTTCCAAAATAGATCCCGGTGCTGCTTGTACCCTTTAGATACCTCAGAATCCTCACTACGGCTGTCATGTGATGTATTTGGGTAGATGCATGAATCTACTCACTACCCCTACTGCATATGCAATATCTGGTCTTGTGTGGGCTAGATAGATGAGTTTCCCTACAATCTTCTGATATTGTTCTCTGTCGGTTGCCTTTGCCCCTTCTACGACCTGAAGATCATGATTTGCTACAATTGGAGTGTCAGCCGGTTTACCACCTAACATTCAAGTTTCAGCTAAAAGATCGAGAATATACTTTCGTTGATGAATAAAAATCCCTTGCGTAGATCTTAGAACTTCTATACCAAGAAAGTATTTTAAGTTTCCTAGATCTTTCATCTCAAATTCTTGAAACAACTTCCCCTTTAAGGTAAAATTTCTTCCTCATCATCTCCGGTGATGATCATATCATCTACATATATGATTAGACAGGTGATTTTCTGATTTGCCCTTTTTATGAATAAGTATGATCAGAATTACTCTGTCTGTACCCAAATTTCTTCATAGCTTATAGTGAACCTCCAAACCAAGCTCTTGGAGACTGCTTTAAACCATGCAGGGCCTTCTTCAACTTACATCCTTCTCATCCTTAAAGTCATGAGAATATCCTGGAGGGGGTTCCATATAGACTTCTTCTTCTTCAATGCTTCCATGGAGGAAGGCATTTTTAACATCAAACTGATACAAGGGCCAATCTTTGTTTGCTGCTACATAGAACAATACTCGTATTGTGTCTATCTTGGCTACTGGGGAAAAAGTCTCTGAATAATCGATCCCAAAAGTCTGAGTGTAACCCTTGGCCACCAATCTTGCCTTGTACCTTTCAATAGTTCCATCTGCCCGCTGCTTAATGGAGAATACCCATCTACATCCCACCTTCTTCTTCCCTTTGGGTAGAACACACTTTTCCCATGTTTGATTCTTTTCCAAGGCAACATACTCATCTTCCATGGCTTGTCTCCACTTCTCATCTTCAAAAGCTTCTTCCACGGTTCTGGGAATGTTTGTTGAGTATAGGGAGGTAGTGAAGGCAACAGTTGTGTTGGACAAGTTTTCATTGCTGATTCTTTCTATGGGGTATCTGGACCGTTGGTCTTCATATTCCGGGTCATACCTTTTTGGAGGAACACCTCTCGTGCTTCTGGGAGGAAGCTCATATCTGTTTTGAAAATTATCACTAGGAATAGATATAGAGTCAGTAGGAACAGTACATGATTCAGAGTTTACCTCAACTGATATTGACTCAGGGTGCTCAGTGGTTGTTATTGGAGTGGATTGAAGAGAAGGAGCTGACACAGATGTTTTAGAGTCGACGTCGGTGGTATTGCCTACTTGTGTTGGAGGATCATGGTCCATCATTTCTGGATATATTAACCAGCTAAGGTCATCATTCGTAGTCTCCCCCTGAGGACCAGGCTGGGTATAGTAATAGGGGTGTTCAAAAAACTCACAGTCAAGACTGGTGTAGATTTTGTTTTGAATGGGATCATAGCATCGGTACCCTTTTTAATTAACCCATACCCAATAAAAACACATTTAATGGCTCGTGGTTCAAGTTTATTTCTGATCCTTTTTGGGAATATGACAACAGACAACACTCCGAACACCCGTGGAGGTAAAGAATGATAGGAAGGAATGGAACATGGGAAGAAAGAGTGTCAAGAGGAGTTTGGTATGCAAGAGGTTTGGTAGGTAGTCGGTTGGTTAGATATGTGGCTGTGGCAATAGCTTCTAGCCAAAAGTGGACAGGGACATGGGATTCTAACATAATGGCTCTAGTAATCTCAAGAAGGGTTCGGTTTTTCCGTTCAGCTACCCCGTTTTGTTGGGGAGTATCCCGGCAGGTAGTCTGGTTAATAAGGCCATGATAAGAAATAAACTGTTTCATATCTAAGTTTATGTATTCTCCTCCGTTATCAGATCAAAGAATTTGGGGTTGGGCAGCAAATTGAGTACAGATCATGTTGTAGAAATTTATATAAACACATCATACACTTCAGATTTATTTTATAGAAAATAAACCCAACTCATACGGTGCAATCATCCACAACAAAACAAAATAGGAATATTTATAAAAGGCAAATTCAGGTGCAGGACCCCAGACATCAGAATGAATTAAGGTAAATAGCTTAGAAACATGAGTCGAACTGGGAGAATAAGAGTGTTTATAACTTTTTGCAAGTAAACATGCTTCACAATCCAAAACAAAATCAATGTCCTTAAAAGAGGGAAATAATCGTTTAAGATAACCTAAAGACGGATGACCTAGCCGTCGGTGCCACATCCAGATCTGATATTCCGGTGACCCTTGAGCAAGCAAAGCGTTACCCTGTTGAGTCACCTCGTTCACATAGTATAGACCTCCTCGTTCAATACCACGACCAATGATCCGCCCCGTCTGAGCATCCTGTACAATACAATCAGAAGAAGTCATTAGAATTGTACAGTTTAGTTCCTTGGTTAATTGACTAACAGATAAAAGTTTGTGGGTAAGACTTGGAATTAAAAGACAATTTTTAAATGAATTTCTGATGTAATATCTACATCTCCGGCCTGAGTAATTGGAATGAACTCCCCATTTGCAGTTTGAATCTTAGTGCGGGTAGTTGATGTGGAGGAAAGAAAGTCGGATGGGTCGTATGACATAGTGTCCGTGGCCCCACAGTCAAAAATCCAATTGGACTTGTTGCACACGAGACCCACACTTTGATTTTCCGTGGGTTTATTGTATAATTGGGCTTCTGATTTGTGGGGCTTCTGATTTTTTAAAGGGAATAAAGGTTCTGATTTTTGAGGGCCTTTTATTTTTATCTTGTGGTCTTCATTTCTTCCCTCACCCTCATTTCTAAAGGACGATTCCTCTAGAACTCTCTCTCTTCCTCTTTCCGTCGATTCCTCTGTTTTCATCCATGGTTCACCAAAAAATTTGGTGAACCCATCCTTGCCACTCGTACCTGTTCGCCTGTCAGTGACAGTGGTTGATGAGTCCTCGCTGGTCGGTTCTCCTTCTCCGATGGCGGCGTTAGCCTTGCCGCCGGTCTTTGTCACCTTGGTGGCGGCTTTGCGCTGTCTTAGGTCCTCCCACCATTCCGGGTAGCCGATGAGCTTAAAACACCCTTCCTTGGTGTGTTTGGTTCCTCCGCAATGACTGCATTTAAGGTGAGTTTTATCCTCTCGCCGGGATGAAGAATCTGACCGGCGTTGAGTGACAAGACCACTTCCGATCTCTGAGGGACCTCGTCCCAGTGATGAGTTGCCGGTCATTATACCACGACGAGCAATTTCTCGTCTGATAGTGGCATATGCGGCATCAATGGTTGGAAGGGGATCTAAATTCAGAATGTCCCATTTTTCTTTGTCAAGTGAATCATTCACACCAGCCAGAAACTGATACAACCTTTGCCGTTGTATAAACGAGTTAAACTGTGTGATATCTTCTGCACATTTCATCGGGTTAGGCATTCGTCTATCAATTTCTTTCCAGGGGGTACTTAATTTGCTAATATACACCTCTATCGTGTCTATCCCTTGTTTCATAGAGGTTGCCTTTGTGTTCAGATCATAGATCTGCAATTCATCTCTGCCGCTACTGAGTAGAGTTTCGATGCCTTTCTATAGATCTCGGGCAGTTTTATAGTCCAAGAACTGGTTTACAAGATCTCCGTCAATATTCTCGATGATCCATGAAAGGACCATCGAATCTTTTTGAGCCCATTGCTGGTACTCTGGATCGTCTGGTGAAACGGGGTTGACGATGATGTGATTGAGCCTTCCCCGGCCACCAATTGCTATCTGCATCAGTTTACACCATTTGGTGTAATTGGTAAAGTTCAATTTTTCAGCGACTCGCACTGTTTGTGAAGTCCCTGGTTCGATGTTGGTTGAATTTTTGTTGAGTGTTTGAAACATTTGAAACAATTGTTGCATATGTTCCATAGAAATAAGCTGGTTTGGATTTTCCGGTGGGTCTTCCATTTCGTGTAGGTCACGGTAGATGATGAGTACGAAAAAACGTCAAAGATCGACCTTATGGCTCTGATACCATGTTAAAATTACAGAAATAAAGAGAATAATCTTAGGTTAATTTTCTGTGTATTACTCTTGTGAAATACTGTTACATCTATACAGGAAAGATGGAGAGAAAGAGAGAAGAGAGAAACGGATAAGGATAACAGCTATACAGGTATATATATACTCCATAATTATTATATTCTTTTCCTATAATTACTCTGCTAAATATGGATATTTTCTACACTACCAAAGGTCTTTCTAAGGTTCACTTGAATGCGTTATGAAAGTACTGCCCATGCAATCCTTTCACATACATCAAAGAGATCATATAGACTACCTAAGATAAGATTATTCCCATGTCATAAATTAACTTTTCTACCTATAATTACTCTAAGACTCAACTAAGTAAGACATGAAGAGAACGACCATGCCCTTTCTTCAAGCCTACCTAAGCAATCCTCAAAGCTACTTTAGATACTTGTCTTTTCATTAACATATCTTCACTTAAATCGTTATGTTCATTAAATCCTTTAAGAGACATTCAACACGTAAGGACATTCACATAATGGTCTTGAAGAAAACGTAGGGACTGACACAGTAACATGTCGTGCAATGTTTAGATAACGTCTTATTCCACTACCTAAACTTCATAGTACTCTCCAACACTCATATGTATCCCACATAATGAGAATAGGAAATAACCAACATAGACCATGTTATCTACTTATGGAATCCGGAGTCATGAACCTACTCTGATGGAGGTTGTTCTACTTTCCAATGGTAGAACTTAAGACACATCCCGTGTAGGCACATGGTTAAGGAATTTGAAGGGTTTATTTGTGATCTAGCCTCACCTTTAACTAGAGATACTCCCCAAATCATACTCACTCGATGCTAGCCTTTGTTCTCTTAGAGTATTTCAATCAAGGAGTATATGAAGATGTTCCATAACTAGTTCATAACGAAATCACATTACACCTTACCAAAGTGGTTCCATAGGGTTGCCTTATGATGGTTAATAGGATAGCTCAATGACTTTCATAAGGATGATTTCATGCCATTCCAGCCGACCAACCTTAAGTCCATCATTCACACAAGAAGGATACAATTGCGGCTTTCAACTTCAAGGATATTATAACCTTGTTTCTAAAAGGTTCCATATAAATGACATTCTTTGCTATATATTCATATTCATTCATATATCAAGCAAGGGACATAGGTCTACCTATATAAGACACACTTCACTTTACATTGTCACATATAACATCTCATTCAAGAAGCACATAAATACAACTAGACGTACTTGCAACTCATCCTACAAACTTCTGTATAATCATTTATAAACCATCACAACCTCATATATGTCATCAAGAAGCATCATACTTCAATATCAAGTCATTCACATAAAAACTTCACTATATCTACTAGTTACACCTATCATCAACTAGGAGAACTCATGCTTATACTTCACATAGCACAAAAGTCATCAAGACCTTCCTACTACTCACACAATGTAGTAATAACATGATAATATCATAATACATGAAGTAATGCCGACGAGGTCACATAATTACAAGTATAACATATAAGCACTGACACAATAAGTGGACCATTCCAATCACAATTCAAAACCTATATTACATAAAATAAAAATAGTTAGGGCATCATGCCACCAATCACTCTCTCAACTTCAGTCCATAGCTAATTTAACCAACACAATACTCAAAGGCCCTTACCAATGACCATGATGAGCAATTCAATTCAATAATCTTAATATACAATAAATTCAAGTTAATTCAAAATGAATTTATCAATATAAGACATCCTACACATGATTCTAACATAATACTTCCATAATTCAATAGCCCAAATATAACTACACAAGAATTCAATAGTATAGAGACATGATCACTTTACCCATAAAATAGTCAAAACTAGGAGTGCATGTTTTGAATGAGTTTATAGATTTTTAGGTAAATATAATCAAATTAACACCAATTCAATCATAATACGATGTTTTAAATGTTTTATGCAAGAACCCATGGCTAGATGTTGCACTAGAAGGATTCATGTTTTGATCATATTTGAAAAATCATTGGAATTGACTTCTTCAAAAAATAGATTTCAAGGATGAAGAACCATACCTTAATGGTGATGAAAACCCCACGAAATTGTTGGAGAAAACTTGAGAAAATCAATTTTCTTCTTGGAGCTTCAAAGCTTCATCAATGAAGTTTTGGAGAGAAGAATGGAGAGGTTTTGTTTTGAATTGAGGGTTTAGCTTTGATCGGTGAGTTTAGGGGTATAAAAAGACTCTATACCCATCAATAAATCATCCCTAAATTACCCATAATATCCCTTCACTTATTAGACATTTTAACCAATTCAAATTTGACTTAAAAATGACAAGATCAAAACTGGGAGTTTACTGCGCGTCGCGGTGGCATTTTTGAATCTTTGTTCTGGAAAATTTTTAAGACAAAATGGTTTGTGACGTTCCCCCTTCACATGGAAAACTTTTTACCACTCCAATGCCAGTTGCACGATGCACAGCCACCGTCATATCTTGTCTAGCGCGGCAACTTCGCTGTCCCATGTTTGGGTCCTCCTTGGGGACCCTTAGGATGGTCACCGGGGCGTCGTTCTAGGACATTTTGAGCCTTTACATGTCCTTATACGTGTAGGAACCCTCGATACTCAATTTTACCCTGAAAACATTCCCCAAAACTCCACTACAAAACATTACAACACACTAGTTCAAGTTTGACTAGTTTTCAAACATCCTGGACGTTCTTGGACATTTGACCTTCAAACTTCATAAAACTTCATATACTGCCCATAAAAAGAATTATTAACCATTTTAGGGCTTTAGAACATACTGACGCACATGTTAGGATCTAGTTCTACCAAAGTCGTTTTAGAGGTGTTACACATTGAGTTGTCATAACTTTATAGCTTGAAAATTTTGAAGTTGTGCGTTGTTCGTAAGTTATGACTAATATTTTATATGTTTGATATATGCATGTTTCTTATTATTTTTATGACTTATATATGTTTGACCTTTTTGGATAGTCACGTGATCCTGCCAGTACAATGTGGTGGTGCATTGATACTTCACTTGCTTGTTCTTTGTTGAGGATAGGGCATCTTCAGGCGAATATTGATAGACCTCAGCTAGGTGACTATTAATCATGAACGGATTCAAGGGTGATTAAGTTCATTCGGGCTTCCATAGATCTTTCTTGTTTAAGTCCCCTTTTTTCAGACACAGACTATTTGTTAAGGTGTTTTTAGTTTTGAGGTTGAACCCCTTATTCATAGACTTATCGTTAGTAGAGTTTTGGTACATTGATTTTCAGATTCTAGGTTCTTTTTTCTACAACGCTAGTTTGTTGTTAGACTTTTATTGGATTTTATGTAAACTCTATTTGTTTCCTTAGTATTTAACTTGCTTCCATAACTTAAACATTTTAGTATTTAGGAGTAGTTGTTGGGTTTGGATTGTAGTAATGATTCTCCTATCGGAGTGTTAATGTGGGTTCCAATCACGATGGTCTAAGTCATGACATATATATTTATAATTACTTTATTATGATACATGTATGTATACGAATGTTGCATTATTCATCACACTAATCATAATAAGGATGATTGAATAATTGTATGCCATAAATCATGACTTAATTGCATGATTATGAGAATGTATATTGTGATTGTGTCTTGTTGAATGGATGGGGTGTTACGTTTTGAGACACTATCTTGGACCAATTCTGGCGCATAATAAGGATTGGATGTCACGACTGACACACTAATTTATATCGGGTATCACGTACTAGTACACTAATAGATTGAGTAATTGTTCTGTGAGGGAACCATTGACTTGACATGATTGTATATCTTGAGATTGTGAAATCATACATTATTTGTAAGTGATAATTGATATTGTATATATTCGATGTATGCATTTGTAAGTGATATTGATATTGTATACGTTTGGTGTATGCATGTTTATTATTGTTGTAATGACTTATATATGTTTTGCCTAATAGGATAGCTGTGTGATCCTACAAGTACATTGTAGTTCTGTACTTTGATACTGCAATTGCTATTTCTTTGTTAATTACATGACATCTTCAGGCGGCTACTAAAACTCATCTAGAAGATCAGTGACCAATCGAATTCAAGGGTGATCTAGTTCTTCCAGACTGCCATGAGTGCTCGTTATTTTTTGTCCATTTCTATTCGGACTTAGACTAGTACTTAGATATTCTTATGTTTAATTGAGTTTTACCCATTTCCCTTAGACTTATGTTTTCTTGTTAGAGTTTCTGTATGTTGACTTTCAGGATCTAGGGAATAATTTCGCATTTGGTTGTTAGACTTTTGATGGAGTTTTATGAAAACTCTGTAATTTTCTTACATATTTAAAACTGCTTCCATAACTTTAAATGCCTTAGTTTTTTGTTTAGTTTGTTAGGTTGAGTTGTAATAATGATTCTCCCACTGGAGGGTTAGTGTGGGTGCAAATCAAGACGGTCTGGGCTGTGATATTTAAGATAATAGTTACGGATGCCAAGGTTATTTTTGGAAAATGTTATTGATTTTGAGGTAATTTCCAGCAAATGGTATTGATGACGAGTTCCTTTTTGACAAGTTTTATTGAGGCCTAGGTATTTTCATCGAAGTACTATTGATAGTGAGATTTTTGACAAGTGTATGGATATCGAGGTCATTACCAACAAGTGTCATTTATGTCGAGGTCATTATCGACGACTTCATGAACTATCAGTTACTCCCATGAGTTTTAGTTGATATTGTGTATGATAAATCTTTGAATTTTGTGTTCATTTTACTTAATTAATGTTCTTTGATGAACTTGATGTTTGTGATTGATCTTGTTGACTCTTGCGACAGTTATATTGATACTTTATAGTTGTTGAACTGTGACTATTGAATTGTGATTATGATAACTTGTGAGCTATTAGGTTGAGCTGATTTCTATACAGGTTGTAGTATAAAGAGATTTGGTTGGAACGAAAATACTACTTATTTTCTAGTTAGTTTTGTCTTGTTTATTTGGTCGCTTGCTGAATATCGTATTGTTTGGTACCACTCTTTACTTCTAAATTTAATGATCTGTTTGGTCGTTTTGAGCACTAATATTATTTTGACTCTTTTGGTAAAATTTTGAATATAAATTCTGAAGTATTTGTTAAATAGGATTATTTAGTTAACATAAGTTTATTAAATAACTAATTTTTTGACATGTGCATTGCACATGATTATCAATCCATAAAATTTAGGTGAATATTTGAATAATGAGTTATATATATATATATATATTATTCACACAAACCTATGAAGATGACCAATGAAAAATTTTAATAGTTAAATGCAATAATGTATATATTTATTTCAATTTGACGAGGTTCAATCATGTAATTAGTCGTATCTCACCATATTTCCTTATAAATGATATTTGTTGTGTATTTTCTTGTCATCTATTCACATGTATTTTGCACGTGTATTCCACTGATTTTGTTTAGATGTCATATGAACACATGGAGAGCAACTACATTTATTTTTTAGAACTATTTTCATATATTATTTTTTTATTTAATAAGTTATAACAGAATAGATGGCATCCTTTTTGTTGGCTCTCATATTTTACTTTCGATTGACTCTGTACATAAATAAAAATAGTTATTTACTTTTCATAGTTAACTGAGAAATGTTTCTTTTTTTATCAATAAAATTAAAAATCAAAATTAAGGAATATATTCTATCTATGCAATCACATATATAATCATCTTTTTATCTTACACCAAAAAGAAATAATTCATATACTTGTAAACAATTTTCAATTTATTCAACCAAGAATGAGTTTTCCAAAGAAAAATAACAACACCGTGTTATCACATATATCGGAGTTGTATAATAAAATGAAAAATTATGGGTACTACCTAAGAGAGTGTATATGTTACAATATTATTTTGACTCTTTTACACTTCCTAACAGTTTAAATCACATAAGTAACATTGATAAATTAAGTCATTCTTTTGTCTTGAGCATCAAAAAACAAATCATAAAATTTTCTAAATCTTGAAAAGTTTAATAATTTCTTGAAAAGATATTCAAAAATATACATCTACATCACAAGATAAAGTGTTAACAAAAACAAATGAATTTAAACTACATTATGTTAACTTCATATATTAGAATATTACATATTATTGTATATACTAAGCAAAAGCATATTATATATACTTCTTTGAAAAATAAAAGATATAAAAGAGCAAAAGCATACATGGGCATAAGAATAGGAGAGGGAAACTCAGGTAAGAAGTAATTGTTGAAAATGAAAGGAGTTTATGATTTGAACATGTCAAATAAATATGTCTATTGAAGCCAACTGGCGAGTTTACTTTTTAGAGTTGAATCATACTATGACTAGACTACTGGATCTTAAATTAATATGAATTGTCACAATCAAACTAACATTTAAAAAATTCAAATAAGTAATAAATAGTCTAAGGGTGACGGGACTGAAAATCAATGTCACGTAAGGGTAGTTATTTTTTTATAGTGCTAAAAACTAAATGATAGGTTGGGTCATATTCAATGACAGTAATCTTCTTTCGATCTCATAGCATCAGTTCATAGAATCTCCTTTTGATCTCATCTCCGTACATATCTAAACAACACCTTAAACTATTCTCTCTTTCGATGTAGAAATAGGGAAAAATATCAAACCCATAATCTCTTTTTCAAGAAAATTACAAACATATAACCTAAATTGCAAATATTGAATTAATTACCCACTTCAATCAATCTCTTTCATAATCAAAGATCAACGATATGATTAAGTTCGAAATCTTAGACCATTATCTTAGCCCCACACTTATTTGCCCAAATCCGTGGATAAATAACAAAAAATAGAGCATAACACAATATCAATTACATTAAATCAACACCGAACCCTATAATTGCACCCCTAGACTTAAAGTATTAGCTACCCATCACAAAGTGTAAAGAAATTATACCTTTCATGAGAGAAGTCATGGATAACATGAAACTATTCAATTATAAGCAATACCCACTTTGAATTCAACCTCAAATTATCAATTTTAAGATCAAAGTTAAAAACACCAAAACTAAAAGTGTTCTTCACAAAAGTAAAGTTCTTCGATCTCTAAAACTCTAGATAAAAAATGTTTAGACTAGTCTCGCTAAAAGATGAAAAATAGAACCTTTTTTTCTCTATTCTTTGGGCTATTTATAGTTCCATAAAATTTGGCCAAAATTCATTGCATGACCATTTCGGTGAAGTTAGTTAGGCTCGCTCAACACATTAGGTAGATCACCATTTTCTCTTTAGCTCATCATTGTTTTGTTTTAGGCTTCAAGTGTTTGAACCTCAATCATAAAGCTCGTTTGACTCTGCCTTTCACATTTGGTGGATCAACATGTACCACATATATTCTCCTTTTAAGCCTTCAATTTATCTCCTAGTCATGTCAACTTTGGTGATGTCAGTAAGACCGCATGTTGCATTCGGCAAATCATCGTTCCTCTTTGAATTTTCCAATGTGCCTCGATTTATTTTAGAGTTGAATACTCTCATTTTGGGCGAGGTCGTGCTAATTGGGTAATCCACCCTTCTTGTTAAGTGATCAACAATGTGGAGTTTACAATTGTTCCATGTTTTTAGTCATTCTTGCCTTATATCTTAACCTTCATAGTTACTAACCATAAATATATCACTTAAATAGGACATAATTAATTATAAAAGACACTAATTTTTTAAATAAATAGGCCTGAAATGAGTGTAAGTCTACCACTCATCACTAGGTGTCATGTAGAAGGCCCCAACACTAGCACCACTACTAGCACCAAGTCAGCAGGATCTGCCTACAGTAGGTGCCCTGATACCACCTAGGGGAGCCCATACCATAATTGCAGCCTAAATTATGCTGCTAGAGAAAAAAATGATGCTCGGATTATTATGACGCTTTCACCTTAAAGGGTTTCTTAGTTGTGGATGAGGATGCTTATGAGTTTCTGAATAATTGTCGTGAGTGGTTGCATACCTTGGGCCTCGTGTAGTCGAGAGGATCTGACTTCATTGTGTATCAGCTTGATGTGCAAACTAGATAGTGGTGGCGTGCATTTATTGAGATAAGACTACATAGGTCTCCTTCGGTCACCTAAAATAAGTTTTGTGAGGAGTTTTTGGTCATGTTCATTCTTTGGAGTGTCAAAGATCACCTAAGGGATCAGTTCTCCATATTGGAAAAGGATTGTATGGAAGTGTCTGAGTACAAGGCGATATTTCATGAGATCTTCTGCCATGATCCATGATTTTACCTGTTGAGGAGGAGAAAGATTGGTGTTTTTTTGTGGGTTGAGACTAAAATTGTGAATTCAGGTTGAGTTTATGATCTCATCGGGTTGATCCTTTCTAGATGTTATTGATGATGCACGTACTATTGAGCATCTCACTCATGATACCCCAATGGGAAGAAAAAAAAAAGGCTAGATATAAGGATAGCTTTAGTGGGTCCCACTCTAATCCTAGAGATGCATATGATAGGGATCAACAATGGTTTCAACAGGTGTATGATTCATTATAGAGTATCAAGGTGATCGGTAATAGCAGAGTGAGGTTGGTCTAATCATCGTCATCATTCCCAGGCTATTACTTCTGTCTTAAGTGGTTGTTTTTTCTGAGAAGTGATCATATTTGGGTTGCTCTGACTGTGGTGAGTTAGGTCAGTAGGAAAGAGATTTCCCTTTACATAGATGGATTGATCTAGATCCACCACCACTACCAACTCCACTAGAAGAATCTCTAACTAGGGGTCGTGGTCATGATCAGGATCATCAGGGTGGACAGTAAGGTATTCAAGGTAGCTCTTGGGAGGTATCTCAGATAGAAGAACCGATGGCTATGGTAGTGGAGGACAATGTCATTTCTATGTAGCTCAAGCGATGATGAGGATAAAGCATCAGATGATGTGATCACATGTACAATTCTTTTATATCATCGTCGTACATCGACTTTATTTGAACCATACTCTACCTATACTTATGAATATGTGTATTATGCTTTCTCTCTATCATGTGTTTTGATCACATGACTGTGTTATTGTGTGTGTCGATCCCCATGGGTGAGTCTTTAGTAGTGGATCATGTGTTTTGATCTTTCTTAGTTACTATTGAGGGGCGTAACCCTCAAGCTAACCTTATATTGTTAGATATTCTTGATTTTGATGTGATTGTGGGCATGGAGTGGTTATCCCATATTATGCGATTTTAGACTATTTATACAAGACAATAACCTTATCCATGCTTGGTGTCCCCAATGGTGTGGAAAGGATCCACTAGTATCACGTTGATTAGAGTTAATTCTTCTATTCAGGCTTAGAGGCTAGTGGCTAGCATGTGCTTGTCTTATTTAGCATATGTGTGTGATCTGAGTAAAGAGATCCTCCGGGTTGAGTCCATTCCAGTCATCCTTGATTTTTTCGATGTATTTCCAATCGGCCTAAATGGCCTACCCCAGAGCTTGATATTGAATTTCTTATTGATATTGAGTGTGGTACTCAACTTAATTTCATTCTTCTATATCAGATGGCTCCTGCATAGCTCAAGGAGCTCAGTTCCAACTTCAGGATCTCTTAGATAAGGGATTCATTAGACCTAGTGTTTCATCTAGGGACACTCCCCTTCTATTTGTGAAGAAGAAGGATGGTACCATGTGCATGTATATTAATTATCGATCATTGAATAAGATGGTCATGAAGAACTGTTATCCATGCCTAAGAATGATTATCTATTTGACAACCTTTAGGGTATTGTAGTATTTTGAAGTTTGATTTGAGGTCTAGTTACCGCCTGTTGAGGATTACGATAACGAACATCCCGAAGAACGCATTTATCACTCATTATGGCCACTTTGATTTCCAAGTGATATATTTTAAATTGACTAATGCCCTTTGAAGCCTTAATGGACTAGATAATGTAGGTTTTTAGGCTGCATATTGATTCATTTGTCATTGTGCTCATAGATTACATCCGGGTATACTTGCGAAGTTTGAGTGATCATAAGAAACATCTAAGGATTGTTCTCCAGACTTTGAGAGATCAATGACTTTATATCAATTTCTCAAATTGTAATTTTTGACTTAAGTTTGTAGCATTCTTGGGCACGTGGTGTTCAAATATGGTAATATAATAGATTCGAAAATGAAGAGGCTATTCGTAATTGGAATAAGCCCACTTTAGTTATTGAGTTTTGGAGCTTTATTAGTTTGGCAGGTTACTACAGACAGTTTATGGAGGGCTTCTCTACCATTGTTGTACTTTTGACCTAATAGACTCGCCTTGATGCTTATTTTCAGTGGTCTGATGGGTGTGAGATGAGATCTGAGAAGGTCAATAAGTTGTTGACAATTCATATATTTACTATTCGAATTGAGGGAAAGGACTTCACAATCTATTGTGACACATCCGACGTTAGTTCGGATTGAGTTTTGATTCAGGGAGGCCGGTTTATTTCTTGTGCGTTGAGGCAAATTAGGATACATGAGTGCAACTACCCCACTCATGACTTGGAGTTGGAGGCAGTAGTTGTTGCGCTTCAGATCTAGAACCACTACCCGTATAGAGTCTGTTGTGAGATATACACTAATCACATGAGTCTTTAATATATTATTTGAGCTAGAGGCACCTTAATTTAAGGTAGCATCTATGTATTCAACTTATAAAGGACTATGATCTCTCTATTCTCTACCATCCGGGTAAGTCGAATGTGGTAGAGGACGCCTTATGTCATAAGGCAGTAAGTATGGGAAGTCTAGCTATAAGACCCCGAAAATGAACTAAGATAACTAGATAATAACATTTTAGTATTTATAGTGTCTAATATATGGTATAGAGGCAGTAGATAAATTATTAGGAATGTTGGAAGTCAAACGTGAAGGGACGACTAAGACGTTCGACGACTAAGTCACCTATGTGCCTCCTATGTGGTTATATGTGATTATATGTTATTCATGAGGTTTTAATCTTATTAAATTAGATATTATAGTATGTGTCAGAAGTTTTCAAGTTTCGTGAAGTTTGGAGGTCAAACGATCAAGAACGTCCATGACGTTTGAAAGATTTGCCTTGAAAAGACCTTCTGTGCCTAGGCACGTTTCGTCAAATTTTAAGTGTTTGTTTTGGATGAAATTTATGTGGTATATGTTAAACTCATAGAAAATTGTATTTGGATTGGAAACGTCCGGTAAAATTAAACCCAAGGACCATCCAAGGGTCCATGAAGAAGGACCCAACTTGGTGTCAAGGCTGTCCCAAGTAGGCCCCAAACGACGGAGGCAGTCGACGCCCAGTGGTCGAATCGACGCCCCGTCGATGGGTGTCATCAGTAGGGACTTAGAATGCAGGAAGGAATGTACCAAGGTCAAGTCTCAGTCCCAGACCATGGACCAAAAGGACGGTCCGTTTGTCAAGGGCGGCCCGTAAGTCCCTCCATCTGTGAAGCCTGTTTTCCTGCGCAGCTTTGCTGCCAAGCTAGGGGTGAATTTGTAAATTCACCCCACTTCTAAATGGATGTATTGTCGGTTTATTAAGGTTATATTGGGTATTTTAACAAGTATATAAGTGTTTAACACTTTAGAATATTTCATTCATCCAAATCAAAACCCCAAAATCCGTTAGAATTCTCAAAGTCTCCATTGAAGTCCAAAACAAGGAACAACTTGGAGGTGACATTTTGAGTGGAAATTCTTCATCAAAGTGAAGAATTATCTTCATCAAGGTATGTATATTGATTCTTGAAACTCTCTTCATCAAGGAGCCCCAATTCTCAAGATGTTTTTTAAGTTTTCTAAAGTTGAATTGTCCAACTTCATGATTCTAAAATGGGTTCTTAAATAAATGATTTCTAAACATTGAATTATTATCTAATTTATATTTTATTGATGATTTCAATCCAAATTACAAATGAACCCATGAATTGGATGAACCCTAGATTTTGACTAAGTTTTTGGGTTACTTGATATTGATCTAATATTGATGAATTCTTATGTAGTTTTATGTGGGCTATTCATTGATGTAATAATTGTAGTAAATTGATATTTAGGTTGTATTATATTGATTAATTTACATTTATTTGACCTATTTCATCGATTATTATAGTTTTTATGTTGTATTGTTAGTTATGGCTTTGGGTAAGGGTCTTATGCTATCGAATTGAGTAAATTTACTTTGGATTGAAGTGTTGAGGATGGTGTGGGGGTATTCTGCCCTAATCCTTTTATTTTTATGTCATTTATACTCTTATTCTATAGCGATTGGTATGGTCCACTTATGATGGCTATGTTATGTGTTGTACTTACAATTGATGTGGCCTTGTCGGCGTTACTTTATGCAATATAGTGATCTTGGCCTTGTTGACAACTACTTGAAGTAATATGACTATTTGTGTAGTTTGATTGTGTGAAGCATGAAAATTTCTATCTACATGTGGAGTCATATGTGTATTCTTCTGTCATGTTGTCTTAGGTGACCATGTTAGACTATGCCTTTGACATTACGTGTGTAGTGTTGGAGTTGAGTCTTGGTTATTCCTACTTGGCTATATGATTCTAATTTGAATACATTGATGATGTTATGATAGTATATAAGATGACTTGAAGATGTTAGGGTTATTTCTAGGTTCTTCTAGAATGACTTGCATTATGGGTAAAAGTGAAGTATGTGGTGTCTTGTCTTGGTTGAGTTGTGTCCCTTGCTTGATATATATGGTTATGAATATGTGAGGTCTTGATTCAGGGTGTTAGAACTCTTAGTATTGAATGTATTAATGACATGTGACCTTAAATGATGTTATGAAAGTCTTTTATGTGAAAACCTTGACTTAAGGGTAAGGTTAAGATTGTTGAAGTTGTAAGCCGTAATGGTATCCTTCAAAGTAAATGAATGGTGGACTTAAGGTTAGTTGGATGGAACGGTACCATATTAATTTAGGAAAGTCATCATACCTTCTTTGGTAGGGTAAATGTGATTGGGTTATGAACTTGTTATGGAACCCTTTTATGTGAACCTAATGTGTGAAATTCTCTATGAGAAAGAAGAGTAGCACCGAGTGAGTATTGTAAAGGAAGTAGTTCTAGTTAAGTATGAGACTAGAATACAAAGAAGCCCATCATATTCCTTAACCATGTGCCTACATGGGATGTGTCTAAGTTCTACCCTTGGCAAGTAGAACAACCTCATCGGAGTAGGATAGAACTCTGCATTCCATGTCTTGCTATCATGGTCTATGTCGGTTATTTCCTATTCTCATCATATGGAATACCTATTAACATTAGAGAAGTTTATGAGGTTTAGGTGGTGGTATGGGACGCTATCTAGACATTGCACAATAGAATTTGAAGATGTTACTTGGAGTTCCTAGGTCTTGTCCAAGACCATTATTTGAATGTCATTTATGTGATGTATGAGTCTTAATGAACTAATGACTTATGTTAAGGAGTATGTAAATGAATAAGTACCTAATCTAAAGTGACTTAAGGATTCCTTATCTAAAGTGTTAAGAGGACATAAGAGATGATCTCTTCATGTCTTATGTTTGGAAGTCTTGAGGATGACTCTAGTTAGGGAAGATGTTTGGTGTTGTGGACATGATCTAAGACTTAGTTAGTCTTAAGGACTATTTAGGAAATCTTGAAAAGGTCACTATTGACGTTAACTTCTTCATTTACTTAAGTAGGTCTTTTGATAGACTTTGGAAAAAAGAATGTCATATCATCTGTGTTGGTGTTTTAAGTGAGAATGATTCTATTCTAGAGAGTCTATAGGATCTATTAAGTGTGTGTGTAAGTGATTGTATGTGCGGTCGCTTCACAACTCACTCGAGTGAGACTTAGAGTCAACTTTAGTAGAAGAATCTCACCTTGATGTTATGATACTTCTTAAGTGTGTATGTGACTCATTATAAGTAATCTTAAGGGTCATTTAGGCATATCTAGAGAGGGTGTATGGGTGTTCTCTCTTTGTGTGACTTAAGTGAATCTTAGGATAGCTTTTAGTGAAGGAATTACATGATAGAAGCGGGTTAACAAGAAGTTAAAGTATTTCACTGTAACAGGGAATTAATTCACTGTACAGTGAATATAGCTTACTGGAGCGTGAGTTATAAAAATGTGATTTTTGGTTGTATGTTATCTTATGTGTTTCTATGTTGTTAAATGTTGTTCTTCTGATTATAATATGATTTTTGAATGAAAAGATGCGTATTTCCAATAAAAGTCAGTTTTCATGATTTTTATGCACAATGACATACTTAGTACATGTGGTTGTACTAATACATGATTTTATCTATCTATATAGTTCTTAATAGGTAAAATGCTTGGGAAGAAGACTTGGACTTAGAAGATCGTTCAAGAGAAGTTGAAGTATGTCCTCACTTGACTCGAGGGCATATATGTCTTTATGTTTTCCATTCGAAGTATTATAATAGACTACGTATTTCTATATTCGTATTTTGAAGTATGGGTCGTGTCCCAAGTATTCTTATGTCTTAAGATGATGAGATTGGGACTTAGTATTTCCTATTACTTTAATATGAAAGAGATTTTGAAAACTATATTATGTTTTGTGAAAAGTTTTAATTCTGCACTGCTTTTCACTATGTTTGTGCTATGAATGATATGAAAGGGCTTGTATAAGACCTATGAGAGGTCGAGTACGCTGGTTAAAATCCAAGATTGTACCCTAACTTCAAAGGTGTGGTCTTGGGATGTGACACTAGCCTCCTTATCTATTGTGGAGAGACCTTTTACTTTGGATATTTAGTCCTTAGTTAATTAGATGGTTTGGTTTGATGTCTCGGATTTGAGGCGTGTGTTAGACTTTGTGAGTGTTTATTTCTTTTTTCTTTATCAACTTGTAGTCGTCGGTTAAGGATGAGTCCTTGGCGACGCTTTGATATTTAGTCTGAGCTAGTAATCTCAAGTAGGTTACCTTAGATCCAGATTGAGTTTTGAGGTTTGCAGGCCAAATCAATCTTCCGAGAGTTGGGGATTTGATTTAGTTGATACTTCGTGAGGTCCATGATTCTAGATATTTTATTCATTCTGGAACAATGAAGATGTATTGTGACTTGGGCCAGCATTACTGGTTAGCTGACAAGAGGAAAGTCATTGCAAACTATGTGTCTTGTATTTTTGCCTGAGTTGTCAGCAGGTGAAGGCAGACATTTGAGACCTCGTCTGAGCTCCAGAGATTACACATTCTCAAATGGAAATGAGATAGCATCACTATGGACTTTGTGGCAGGTTTGCCTCGACTTCTAGAGGTGTTGACAACATTAGAGGTGTTGAAAAAAGTTGGGTCATCATTTATTGATTGACCAACTCAACACACTTCCTCCCTATTCCGTCTTCATTTAGATCCGATAGCTTAACTTGTATCTATATTCGTGAGGTTGTTCATCTTCATGGTGTGTCGATCTCTATTATATCATATTGATGTCACGACCCAAAACCGAGCCGCGACTGGCACCCACACTTACCCTCCTATGTGAGCGAACCAACCAATACAAAACCCAACATTTCAATGTAATAACAGAATATAATGTGGAAGACTTAAACTCATTAATGAAAATCAATTAAATAACTTCTAAAAACTCAACATCTATTATTCCCCAAAATCTGGAAGTCATCATCACAAGAACATCTATCCTCAAATTACTAATCTAAGAGTACCTAAGAAGCTTAAATAAGTAAAAAGCTAGTCCATGCCGGAAGTTCAAGGCATCAAGACATGAAGAGGAAGATCCAGTCCAAGATAGAAACATTAGCTCACCCTGAAATCCGGTGTAATGGAGACTTGCTAGAGTTGCGGTTGAGTTGAAGACGATGGCACGTTTGCTGCACTCCAAAAATAACAAAGAAAGAAACATACAAGTAGGGGTCAGTACAAAACACAAGTACTGAGTAGGTATCATCGGCCAACTCAAAATATAAAATAGTATATATCAGATAATATCATAAATCAACTACAATACTCAACATGTAGCAACAACAAGTACTATAATCATTAATAAGTACCACCAAGTTCACCCATGAGGACTCAAGCCTCAATACCATACTCATTTGGGAATTAGGTTCATTAGATTGAGTATATTAACATCTTTCAGGATTCATTATCTTTATTTCTCTCGTTTCGGTACGTGACACTCCGCTCCATATATTATCCTGGTGTCGGAACGTGACACTCTGATCCTCATATACTATCCTGGTGTCGGAACGTGACACTCCGATCCTCATATACTATCTTGGTGTCGGAACGTGACACTCCGATCCCCTAATTCTACGTGTCGATTCGTGACACCCGATCCCCTAATTCTACGTGTCGGTTCGTGAACACCCGATCCCCTAATTCTACGTGTCGGTTCGTGACACCCGCTCCACTACTCTCATCACTTTAGTTCATCAAGCCTTCCTTTATACCAAGGCATCATCAATCTCATTACTTTAGTTCATCAAGCCTTATTTTATACCAAGGCATCATCAATCTCATTACTTTAGTTGATTAGGGTTTTTCAAGATTTAGGATTCAATAGCTTTATCATGCTTATTTTATCACAATTATATAATCACATTCATACAAGCATACAATTAAGCATATAGAAGGGTTTACAAGACTACCCAATACATATCATTCGCTATTAAGAGTTTACTACGAATAGCATAAAAACCATAACCTACCTCCACCGAAGAATTGTGATCAAGCAAGCTAATCCTCAAAGCAGCGTTTCTTCTTCCCTCCCTTGTTCGTTCGTTTTCTCCCTCTCTTATTCTTTCTATTTTTTCTTATTCAAACCCCTTTTTTTTTACCCTAATTAGCATATAATTAAGTATAAAAGATGATGAATTAACCCATTAATTAATTCAAGGTTATCTATTTTAACCCCCAAGAAATTGACTTATTAATATTAGCCCACTAAATTTATAATAATAGCCGGAATAGTCCAAAACGCCCCTTAAAATATTTAACAGAAATCCGACCCAGTCAGGGTTTACGCAGCCTGTGACGGTCCGTCATGACTGTGATGGTCCGTCCTGCAGGTCCGTCACAAAGTTCAGAGACTTAATTTCTGTGGAAGATGTGTGACGGTCCGTCGTGCCCACGACGGTCCATCCTGCCATTTCGTCACGAAGTTCAGAGAGTCGATTTCAGTACCCAAATTTCAGAATTCTAAGTGTTTTGGAACGAGACCCCCTCGACGCTCCGTCGTGCCCATGACGGTCCGTCGTGGGATCCGTCGTCTCAGCCAGTTTTTCCAGAAATAAAATCTGCTGCTCAAAACGACTAAATATGTCGTTACAATAGATACCAATTTATCCATCGTTCGTCCTCGAACGATCACAAGAAAAGAAACAAGGGAGAAAAGGAGTACCTGAATCAGTAAACAGATGTGGGTATTTTCTTGCATATCAGCCTCCTTCTCCCAAGTAGACTCTTCAACCGGCCGATTCTTCCATTGAACCTTGATGGATGCAATCTCCCTCGACCTCAACTTGCGGACTTCTCTATCTAAAATAGCAACAGGTTCCTCCTCATAAGTCAAATTCTCATCAAGCAGAACTGAATCCCAATGAATGATGTAGTTTCCATCCCCATGGTATCTTTTCAACATAGACACATGAAATACCGGATGCACTCCAGACAGCCCTAGAGGCAAGGTTAATTCATAAGCCACCTCCCCTACTCGCTTAAGAACTTCAAATGGTCCAATATACCTTGGGCTTAGCTTACCTCTTTTACCAAACCAACCGCATTACCCTATTCATGGGTGAAACCTTAAGCAAGACTTGTTCACCCTCCATAAACTCCAAGTCTCTAACCTTTCGATCTGCATATTTGTTTTGCCTACTTTGAGCCGCTAAAAGCTTTTCTTGAATAGATTTCACCTTCTCTAATGAATCCCTCAAAAGATCAGTACCCCAAGGTCTAACCTCAAATGCATCAAACCAACCTATGGGAGACCTACATCTCCTCCCATATAATGCTTCAAATGGAGCCATATCAATACTTGAGTGATAGATATTATTGTCTGAAAACTCCGCTAAGGGTAAGAAGTTATCCCAATGACCACCAAATTCTATCACACATGCAGGAAGCATATCTTCCAACACCTGAATCGTTCGCACAGACTGACCATCGGTCTGAGGGTGAAATGCAGTACTAAGGTCCAACCTAGTACCTAATTCCGCATGCAATTTTCTCCAAAACTTAGAAGTAAACTGCGTACCTCTATCTGATATGATGGAGAGTGGAACTCCATGCAACCGAACAATTTCTGAGATATAGATTTTGGCTAACTTCTCTGCGTTGTAAGTCACCTTGATCGGAATGAAGTGAGCAGACTTAGTTAATATGTCCACAATTACCCAAATAGAATCAAACTTTCCCAATGTCTTTGGAAGACCAACCACGAAGTCCATTGCAATTCTCTCCCACTTCCATTCAGGAATGGGCATTCTCTGAAGTATTCCTCCGGGCCTCTGGTGTTTATACTTTACTTGCTGACAATTTGTACATTTGGAAACAAAATCAACAATGTCACGCTTCATTCTACTCCACCAAAAGTGTTGCTTTAGGTCACGGTACATCTTGGTTGCACCCGGATGTATAGAATATCCGGAACTATGAGCCTCTGTAAGAATAGTGTGGATCAAGTCATCAACACGGGGCACACATACCTTTCCCTTAATCCTCAAAACACCTTCCTCATCCATTATGGCCTCTGTAGCCTCTCCTCGCAACACCATATCCCGAATTCGGCTTAGTTTCTCATCATCAACTGCTTCCCTTAATCTGTCAAGAAAAGAAGATCTCGCCTCCACACAAGCCAAAAATCCTCCCTTCTCATTTACTTCTAGCCTCATAAAGTCATTAGCCAAGTTTTGGATCTCTCTAGACAACGGGCGTCTAGAAACTTGCAAGTGAGCTAGACTTCCCATACTTCCTGCCTTCCTACTTAAAGCATCTGCCACAACATTAGCTTTTCCCGGATGATACAGAATAGTGATATCGTAGTCCTTCAGTAGTTCCATCCATCTCCTTTGTCTCAAATTCAAATCCTTCTGAGTAAAGACATACTGTAGGCTACGATGATCCACATAGACTTCACACTTAACCCCATATAAATCGTGTCTCCATTGCTTTAATGCAAATACTACCGCGGCCAACTCCAAATCATGGGTTGGGTAATTGCGTTCGTGCACCTTTAATTGCCTTGAAGCATAAGCAATTACATTCTTCTCTTGCATTAGCACTGCACCCAAACCCAAATAGGATGCATCACAATAGACAATGAAATTCTTACCTTCCACTGGCAGGGTTAGGATTCGTGCAGTAGTCAACAAGGTCTTGAGCTTCTGAAAGCTTTCCTCACATTCATCCGACCATACAAATGGAACATTCTACTTAGTCAAGTTCGTCAGTTGGGAAGCAATAGAAGAGAATCCTTTGACAAATCGACGGTAATAGCTAGCTAACCCAACAAAGCTCCTTATTTCTGACACATTAGTAGGTCTTACCCAATTCTTCACTGTCTCAATCTTAGAAGGATCCACCATCACTCCATCCTTAGAAACCACGTGCCCCAAGAAGGATACTGAATCTAGCCAAAACTCACACTTGGAGAATTTGGCATAAAGCTTTTCTCCCTTAATACTTCCAACACAATTCTCAAATGCTCCTCATGTTCCTTCTTACTCTAGAGTATATCAGTATATCATCAATAAATACGATCACAAAGAGATCCGATATGGCTTAAAACCCGTTCATCAAGCTCATGAAAGCAGCAGGGCATTCGTAAGACCAAAAGACATCACTACAAATTCGTAATGCCCATACCTGGTCCGAAAAGTAGTCTTGTGCACATCTGTTGCCCATATTTTCAATTGATAATAACCGGATCTCAAGTTAATCTTAGAGAAGACACAAGCACCTTGTAACTGATCGAACAAGTCATCAATGCGAGGAATGGGATACTTTTTCTTAATAGTTACCTTGTTCAACTGCCGATAGTCTATGCATATCCGGAAACTCCCATCCTTCTTCTTCACAAACAAAACAGGAGCACCCCAAGGAGATGCACTTGGTCTAATGAAGCCTTTGCTCAACAACTCTTGAAGTTGGGCCTTTAACTCTCTTAACTCAGCGGGAGCCATTCTATAAGGGGGTATACAAATGGGGCGAGTACCCGTTCCAGATCAATGCAAAAATTGATATCTCTATCCGGTGGCATACCAGGAAGATCTGCAGGGAACACATCCAGAAACTCACGGTATAGAACCGACTCAATTGAAGGTACTTGAGTAGTGTCATCCCTGAGATGTGCCAAGAAAGCTAAACACCTTTTGCCAACCATTTTCTTAGCACGAAGAAAGGAGATGATACGAACCGGAGTGGAAGTGTTGTCGCCCTCCCACACTAACGGATCTGTCCCAGGCTTGGCCAATGTTACAGTTTTAGCATTACAATCTAGGATTGCAAAATTTGGAGAAAACTAAGTCATACCCAGAATTACATCGAAATCAATCATTTTTAAAATGACCAAGTCTACATGAGTATTGCTACCCATAAAGGTCACCAGACAAGACCTATATACCTTTTCGACTATCACAGACTCACCCACCAGAGTAGAAACACGAATAGGCATGTCAAGCAGTTCACAATGTAAATTAAGACCAGTAGCAAATGAGGAAGATACATATGAAAATGTGGAGCCAGGATCAAATAATACAGAATCCATGCAATCACAAACCAAAAGATTACCTGTGATAACAGCATCAGATGTCTCCGCTTCAGACCGCTCGGGGAAAGTGTAACAATGGGCCCTATCACCTGTTTGCCCGTTGCCCCTACCATGTTGTGCGGTAGTGGCTCCAGTTTGCCCGTCACCCCGGCCGTTCTGGTGACCACCATTACCTCGGCCACCACGTCCTCCAGAATAACGGCCTCTACCATGACCACATCTACCTCTAGCTATTGGGGGTCTATAACTCTGTTTTGGACAATTCCTCCTAATATGTCCAGTCTCCCCACATCAGTCAAGCATAGGTCTCTCAGAGAAGTATTGACCGGTCTGAGGTGGACCCCCGACTATAGTCTGTAGTGAAGACTGAATTGGTCGGACTGAGTAACCTCCTGAACCCTGTCCTCTAGAGTAAGAACCATTAAACTCACCTCCCTTTCGAAACCTTTTTGATGTCGATGCCATGGTGAAGTCATCTGGCTTCACTCCTTCCACCTCTATCATGAAGTCTACCACTTCTTGAAAGGATTTTGCTGTTGCCGCTACCTGTAAGGCTGAAATCCGCAATTCTGACCTCAACCCCTTCACAAAACGGCGAATCTGCTCTTGTGGACTGAAACAAAGTTGGGTGGCATGCCTGGATAATGCACGAAACATAGCCTCATATGCAGTAACCGACATCCTACCTTGCTCTAGGCTCAAGAACTCATCTCTTTTCCTATCCCTCAAAGTACGGGGGATATACTTCTCCATAAACAAGCTAGAGAATTATGCCCAAGTCATAGGTGGCGCCTCTGTTGGTTGACACACAACATGTGACCGCCACCACATTTTGGCGTTCCCTTGAAACTGATAAGTCACAAACTCAACACCAAACCGTTCTACTATACCCATCTTGTGTAGTAGCTCATGACAGTCAACCAGAAAATCGTACGCATCCTCAGATTCAGCACCCTTGAAGACTGGAGGTTTCAATTTCAAGAACATACTGAAAAGTTCATGCTGATCATTTGTCATTATAGGCCCTGTAGTCAGACGAGGAAACATGCCTATTTCCAATGAGGCATCCATGCGGGGCCACAGCGCCTGCCGTACTTCCGGAACCTGAGGTGCTGGTGCAGAAAACACTGGAGGTGTCTGGCCTTGATCAGATAACCCGCTAAGATAAGCAAGAACCTGATTGATCATCTCTGGGGTAGGTTGGGGTGGCATCCCTCATTCTGCACTTGTTCATTCTCCCCTTCCTCACCCTCTCTTACCACTTCCTCAGTTGGTGGAGGAGTCACCGCCCTAGTACAGATGGGCTAGGTGCTTGTCCTCTTCCTCTAGAGGACGTCCTCCCACGACCTCTTCCACGGCCTCTCACCACTACTCCTCTTTGAGCTACAGCCCCAGTGGCTGGCTCAGACGCTTCTTGTCTTGCCGGTGTTGGTGTTGGCGCAGTCGTTGCTCTAGTTCTAACCATCTGCGAAATAGAGTGAAGATGGTCAGATACCAATTGTATCACCTAGATACCAATTGGATCCAAGTAATAGCACGAAAGAAAGAAGAAAGAATGGAATTTTCCTAAAGTCTTATAGCCTCTCAAAGAAAAGTAAAGGCGTCCCCCTACGTTCCTTAAGACTCTACTAGACTCGTTCTTGTGTGATGAGACCAACGAACCTAATGCTCTGATACCAAGTTTGTCACGACCCAAAACCGAGCCGCGACTGGCACCCACACTTACCCTCCTATGTGAGCGAACCAACCAATACAAAACCCAACATTTCAATGTAATAACAGAATATAATGCGGAAGACTTAAACTCATTAATGAAAATCAATTAAATAACTTCTAAAAACTCAACATCTATTATTCCCCAAAATCTGGAAGTCATCATCACAAGAACATCTATCCTCAAATTCTTAAATCTAAGAGTACCTAAGAAGCTAAAATAAGTAAAAAGCTAGTCCATGCCGGAAGTTCAAGGCATCAAGACATGAAAGGAAGATCCAGTCCAAGCTAGAAGCATTAGCTCACCCTGAAATCCGTGTAATGGAGACTGACTAGAGTTGCGGTTGAGTTGAAGACGACGGCACGTTTGCTGCACTCCACAAATAAAAAAGAAAGAAACATACAAGTAGGGGTCAGTACAAAACACAAGTACTGAGTAGGTATCATCGGCCAACTCAAAATAGAAAACAGTATATATCAGATAATATCATAAATCAACTACAATACTCAACATGTAGCAACAACAAGTACTATAATCATTAATAAGTACCACCGAGTTCACCCATGAGGACTCAAGCCTCAATACCATACTCATTTAGGAATTAGGTTCATTAGATTGAGTATATTAACATCTTTCAAGATTTATTATCTTTATTCTCTCGTGTCGGTACGTGACACTCCGCCCTATATACTATCCTGGTGTCGGAACGTGACACTCCGATCCTCATATACTATCCTGGTGTCAGAACGTGACACTCTGATCCTCATATACTATGTTGGTGTCGGAATATGACACTCCGATCCCCTAATTCTACGTGTCGGTTCGTGACACCCGATCCCCTAATTCTACGTGTCGGTTCGTGACACCCGATCCCCTAATTCTACATGTCGGTTCGTGACACCCGCTCCACTACTCTCATCACTTTAGTTCATCAAGCCTTCCTTTATACCAATGCATCATCAATCTCACTACTTTAGTTCATCAAGCCTTCTTTTATACCAAGGCATCATCAATCTCATTACTTTAGTTGATTAGGGTTTTTCAAGATTTAGGATTCAATAGTTTCATCATGCTTATTTTATCATAATTATATAATCACATTCATACAAGCATACAATTAAGCATATACAAGGGTTTACAAGACTACCCAATACATATCATTCGCTATTAAGAGTTTACTACGAATAACATAAAACCATAACCTACCTCCAACGAAGAATTGTGATCAAGCAAGCTAATCCTCAAAGCAGCGTTTCTTCTTCTCTCCCTTGTTCGTTCGTTTTCTGCCTCTCTTGTTCTTTCTATTTTTTTCTTATTCAAACCCTCTTTATTTTACCCTAATTAGCATATAATTAAGTATAAAAGATGATGAATTAACCCATTAATTAATTCAAGGTTATCTATTTCAACCCCCAAGAAATTGACTTATTAATATTAACCCACTAAATTTATAATTACAGCAGGAATAGTCCAAAATGCCCCTTAAAATATTTAACAGAAATCCGACCCAGTCAGGGTTTACGCAGCCTGTGACGGTCCGTCATGACTGTGAAGGTCCGTCATGCAGGTCCGTCACAAAGTTCAGAGACTTAATTTTAATGGAAGATGTGTGACGGTCCGTCGTGCCCACGACGGTCCGTCCTGCCATTCCGTCACGAAGTTCAGAGAGTCGATTTCAGTACCCAAATTTTAGAATTCTAAGTGTTTTGGAACGAGACCCCCTCGACTGTCCGTCGTCTCAGCCAGTTTTTCCAGAAATAAAATCTGCTGCTCAAAACGACTAAACAGGTCGTTACAATTGAGGTGCTTAGTTCACTTCTAGCTTTTGGACCACTTTTAGTCACTTCTAGCCACTTTGGAAGGAGCAAGGTCTTGACATTAAAAAGTTATCTACGCACAATGGCCTTGCACATGTGACTTGTAAGGAGTCGAGACACTTAGGGATCGTTTGGTGTGAGGGATAACAATAAATAGTCATGGGACAAAAAAAGAGTCTTGGAATAATATTTTGGTGTCTTGTTTGGTTGTCATGTTTGGGATAACTTATCCCACCACTTATACCTTAGTGATTGTATATCTCATATGCATGGTGGGATAAATTATCCCATATGACTAATCCAAGAATAATTAATTCTGGGATAACTTGATCCAACCAAACGACCCCTCAAGGAAGTGTTGGTCTCTCTCTCTCACCTGAAAATATTAGCACATACAAGTATGAGATAGCGAAAAATAGTCATTTTGGCACGTAGTGCCGGCAAAATGAGCCCATATTTTGTTGATCCGCTCAAATCGCCTATAGTTTAATCGGTTGGGTGAGTGATTTTTCACATGGGTAAAATATGAGTTGATACCCATATTTGATCCATAAAAATATGGGTAAAATATGAATTAGTCAAATGAGTTAAGCTTCTAACTTTTATTCACTCAATATTTATGATATCACTTAAAATAATGTAACTTCTTTTTATGTTATTCTATAGAACTAACTTTTCTTGTCTCTAATTGAAAAGGTGAAGTATTTGACCCTCCAAAAATATATAATTTAAATGTACATTTCTTTTGTTAATTATAATTACATTTTTATTATTTATTTATTTAATCTTATATTGGATAATTAATAATAGTGTAAAATAAGCAAATAATGATACAATAAAATTTAATGAAGCATGTTTAACATTTTCATCTAAAAAAAGATTAAAATATCTTCTCCATATTGAATTCTTAAGTAAAGTACTATTTATTCATTAAAATATGGATAAATTAGTATTTTACCCAACCCATTTTTACCCCATATCAAATATGAGCGGATTGAATGATTACTCATTTTATGTTTATCCATTTTCAACCCGCCCACATTTGACCCAACTCACCCATTTGCCATTACTTGTGGCGCACATACTGAGTAGGTCAGGTGCCTCTTTCGAATGTGATCAAATTAATCTGAACTAAAAGTCTTAGCCATACAAACAATTTGACATAAACAAGTAATCGTGACACATCATAAAGTTAGTCATTTTCTGTCATTTTAAGTGATTTCCAAACGTATACACCTAACTTTCTTCTATATGTAATTTATTTGTGAAAATATAATGCAAGAAATCAAATATTTTGTATGTATATACTAATCTAGCCCTTAACCAGGGGAAGGAAGTTCCACTTTATTCCTCTAATCAACTAACTCATGTGTTCAATTCAATCAAAATCTACAATAATTGATTTAAAATCATTAACACAACTTTTTATTCATCCCAATTCCTCAATTAAGGTCTCTTTAAAAAGAAAAAAGTGAACCAAAAAAAAAAATACAACATTCAATACCTTTGAAGGGATGAAAAGAAAAGGTTCAAGTCATTTGGCCTTCTTCAACTTTAAAAATTTGAAACAAGATATTCGTACCAGTGATTGCATGTTGAAAGCAATATGGGAGACTTTATTGGACTCAAGTTGCACTTTATATGACTATATTAGTTGGTTAATAATTTAAGAAAGAATATCATTTTCCTACTTTGTTTGCCAATTTTATAGGATGACATTTGTTTATTCATTATTTTACCAAGATTTTTATTTACGTGTATCAAAATATTTATAAGAATTATAGTCTTAAATATGTCATGTTAGTTTTTGAACTATAAAAATAGGGCATTAAACCTACCAAATGTGAAACTAAAGAATTTTCAATTGTAAAAATGTTTAGCATTATTGTATCGTTTTCTTTTGCATTTACCGAATTTGTACACAAAGTCGAACAAATACAAGGCATTGCATCTTCTTTCACTAGTCAAAATCATACTTATTCCAACCCTTTTTTTCCTATTCAATTGTAAATATTCCAACTTGTTTTCTTTTACTAATATTGACATTATGTGGACCAAAAGATAGTAAGAAATTGATCATCTCATGATAAAGATAACATTTTTGTCAACAAATGTACATAAAACTCACGGATTGTATTCATTCTGCGGCAAATGAACAATTGTTTTTTCTTTTTGTTATAATATTTGAAATTTTTTAAATATAGACTTTTGTAATTATATATTATATTATATTATAGATGTATTATTAAAGGTGAAAGCTTTAGAGTGCAAAGTTAAATTATCTTTTTTTGTTTATGTTAAATTAAAATTTAATTAAAAATTAAATAATAACTATTATCTTAAATCATCAATTGATCATTATGTACAAAACATTGAGAAACTACAAATTGAAGAAATAGTCCAATTAGACCAAATTCATTTATTAAAAACCAATAATATGCAAGACAATTTTGAGAATATGAAAAACCCAGTCACTATAGTATTGAATTGTATGTGAAATATTTACTTAGTTAATGTCATCTGTTGCCGAAATGATTTTTGAACATTAGTAAAAAAGAATAATCATTCTATTAGAATGAGTTCACAGACTTTACCATTTAATAAAGGGGTAACGCATAAATACTCTTTGAACTATGATCTAAATTTTAGTGCATCTTAACTTAACTAGGATATTATATATCCCTAAACTATTTTAAAATTGAATAAATATTCTCTAAAAGTTGATGTGGCATAGAGAGTGTGCACAATCTTCTGAAGGCAAGTGATGAATAAACAAATTGAACACATATTTTTTTTTTAAAATTGTTGACTTTATAATTAGTTAGTACAAATAAATATTAATATTATGTTATGAAATCAAGCTCATGGTAATATAAATATAAAGAGACGAAAACAAGAGAAGTAAGATGGAAGAGAAGACTTTCTTCTTATTCAAGTATGTGTAAGTTTCATATGCATATAATAAAATAGTGAATAAACAACCCTATTTATAGGTTGAGAAATCACTCCAAAAGTCACCATATTAAGTATCATAATAAATAGATATATTTTTATCCAAAATGGTTCATGAAACCTACTGAATATGGATAGTTGTTCATGAACTAAAAACTCTGTGGGAAAAATTCTAGTGAAGGAAAAAGAGTACACATATCTTTTGATACGCACTATTTGTTGCCTCATTAAAAACCTTGCCAGGAAAACCCAGTGGGGAAAAACCTCAGTCAAGGGAAAAAGAGTGCAATGCGTATTATACTCCCCCTGATTAAAATATCATTTAATTTCTTGTGATAATGTCTCCAATTTTCGTACATTGTGGTTGATATATTCTTTTTAAAATAAAAATCACACATTTCCTGAATATGGTGTGTCATTTATCTCAACCAGATGCACTTTCGACTTGCTTCATGGAGGGATTTTATTTCTGCATAGCAATATTTGCTTCATTGATCGCCAGGATATTGTTGTGCCTCCACATGCAAACACATAACGTACTTGAGATTGAGCTTTATACGGATCAGGTAAATATTCTGCATCTGCGTAATCAATCAATTTTGTCTTGGATTCCTCAAAATAGAATAAACCCATAATTATGGTCCTTCGAGGATATTCAATCATGTGTTCAACACCATTTCAATGTCCTATTATCGGGGAGAAACTAAATATTGCCAGTAAATTTACTGCAAAACAAATATTTGGTAATATTGTTAGCTAAATGCACTAGTGCCCTGATTGCACCAAGATATGAAGTTTCATCACCAAAAAGCTCTTCATATTTCTTTTGAGATCAAACAAAATCATCATTTATTTCAAGCGATCTCATAATCATTGGGGTACTCAATGAATATGAATTATCCATATAAAACGCATCAAAACATATCTGTGTAAATATTTCATTTGTCAAATTATCAATCAGTAGGTCAAGACAAAATTCTGTCTTACCAAGACCTTTTCATAAAAATACAAAGACAATTAGGGTCATTCTTTTGTACCCTTTTCTTCCTTGACTATTTTAATCCATATAAAGATTCTTGAAGCTTTATTGAAAAGGTTTCTTTCAAACTCTCATATGCTTCAGACACCTCGATTACTTCAAGGATTTTTATACAACCTTCATTATTGTCGCTAGACATGATAATTATTCATTATCTGCATTCAAGTTTTTCATATGTTGCCAGATCAAAACAAACCTCATTGCATCCACCATAGGAGAAAACATCTCCAATAATGTCAAGAATTTTGCGAAAAGCTTTTATGCTCCAAGGCACAAAATGTACTTGATATATTACGATTATACCATCGCATAATAATTTATTGTACCGCACTGACATTATACCTTGATTTATGGACTATGTTGACACCCAATTTTTGACCCACGTTGATATAAGCTAATTATCGAGCTTCCTAAATTTTTCAAATAATTTAAATTAATTATTTTTTATAAATTTCACGAATATAATAGTATAATATATGAAGGTCATGTCACTTCGAATACTTTGTCATAATTTTAGGGTAATATACATATTCACGTAATTATGTATATAAGTAGTATATCTATGTTTATTCAAATATATATATATATATATATATATATATATATATATATATATATATATATATTATATATATACATTTTAAACGCTTTCGTTTATTAAGCTAGTTTAATCTAAATTGTAATTATGCCTTTGAAGCATTACTTTTACAATTTAAATAATTATGTTACTAAATAAATAGGCTCGTTAATAAATTTATACCAATTCATTTTTAAATCAATTGGCTATTATTCAAATTGAACTCTTTTTCCACTTAATTTGGAAGAGCCAGATTTGGGCCTCTATGCAATATTCAGGCGGCCCACTCCCCTCCCTTTCCAACCTTTCTCTAGGTTATTAATCCCCCAGGCCCAATTCTCCTCCGACCCAATAAAAACCCCTCAACCCAACACCTAGGCCCAACACGAATTGATCCCATTCCCTTCTCAACTCTTTCAACCCAACACTAAGTGAATTCCCAAGCCCAAACCGGACAGCCCAAATCCCCCCTTTAATCTTATAACCCAACCCACTAAACATTCCTCAACAGCCCTTTTATTTTGTTTAAAACCCAATTCCTCAACGGCCCAAAACATTTAAAATATCCAACCCGGCTCTCCTACCCGACCCAACACGCTCCGACCCGACCCAGACCCTCTCCCCTCTTCTTCCTCCCCCATTTACGCCATTTCCAGGAAGAAACAAAAGAACACAGAGAAAAAACGCAGAGGAAGCAGACTCCGAAAATGGAAAATCTCTCCCACACCCTCGCATCTCCCTCACGTTCTCTACCTCTCTCCCCACGCTCTCTCTCCCCCTCTCCCCAACACCCACGCGACTTTCCCCCCCCCCCCAACGTCTCTTTCTTCAACACGCTGTACCGTGTACAGTGCTTTTCGGCAAGCAGACCTGCATTTTCGTCCTTGAGACGGGAGATGAGGACACGTCGCATTGCCTAGGACACTCGACGGATCTCGACCGTCTCTCCTCCCTTCCTCTTTCGGAATGGAGTCGAATTTGCAGGAAAAGGGTGTTGCTCCTTTAAGGGAAAGGATTCGAATTTCAAATTCGAATCCGAAATGGGTCAAGAAATTCGTAATCCCGCCCTCCCTCTTCCGAAAAACCCTAATATCCCCCTATATAAACTCCGTTCGTCCTCAAGAAAAGGGGTTAGAGATTTTTATCGAAAAAATTGGAAAAGCAGAACTTAGGTGGGAGATTTTCGGTTTGAGAAATTTTCCGAGAGTTGGAGCTTTAGTCAAAAAAAAAAAGTTGTTGTTCTGTGTGTTCTAGGTTTAGAAAAGAGTTATCGTGGTCTAGTTTTGGCGACAGGTTTTCTAGAAGAGGAATTTTAAAGAGATTGTTGTTCGGAGGTCTCTCGCTCGCCTCGGTTTTCTGTTCGAAAAAAAAACGGAGTGAGATCGTTGCTTTTGGTTGGAACGTCTGGCCGTGTTCGTGTGGTGGAACAGTCGTCTGCTCGCCATCGTCCCTGTTCCGCTGCTATCGAAGAGGTAAAACCCCCTGTTCCCTGTTGTTTCTTCGTATTTTCTCGTGTTCTGTTCTGAAAATGGATTTCGTTGCATGATGTGCTGGATGCTGCTGTTGTGTCAAGTTGTATTAGAATAGTCAAACTTTGAGTATATATATCCTGTTGCTTCTCACATCGTTGTGTGTTGATTCGCACGTATTCATGTTTTCATTTGTTTCTTCGCGTTTCGCTTTCCTCCTCTCGTATCTATGCTAAGTTGGCCGTTACTTGCCACTTACTCGATAGCATTTTGGTATGACGAGTACGTCTTTGGAGGCTTCATCGACGCAGTGGCACTGTCGAGTCAAACTTACGGGAGTCGCAGTTGAACATGACCCTGCTGTTTGTTTCTTTTGGAGTCTTCTTCCAATCTTTCGTTTATGGATTAATATTATTTTGTGAGATGAAGTATAGTCTTGAAATCTGTTGAGAGGAGGATTTAGTTGTCGCGTTAGTTTTCTGTTAGCAGCCTGCCCTCCCCTAAGTTTCCTTTTGACTGTCGTCATTTCGCGTTAGTCATCTTGTCGGCCATAGCATTATTGAAATATTTTAGTTTCAAGCTTATATTTAATTTGTTGGAAATTTTGTTAGCTTAATTCAAACAATGAATTGGGCATGTTCATTTTATTCCTGAGCATATTCGCCTAGTGTGTGCTTTGCCTGTTCGGGTTTTAGTCTCAACATTGTTTGACTTGTTTCCTGTGTTGGCGAAGATCGCATTCAGATTGTAAAAAAAAATGCATACTTTTAGTTGGGTTTATTCGAGTAGTTGGGTTTGAAGTTAAGTCTTCCCTATTAATTTTTTTTTATCCAGCCCCTGTTTCATCTTGGTTTTTTCGCATCCATCGTTATGTTGAACTCTTTGTAATTGTCGGAGTTATTTTGCTCAACAAAATACGTTGCTTGTTTCGTATACTTGTTATGCAATAGAGGTGTATATCTATGCACGTGATAGGTACATTAGCATGTATATGTGTGTTGCATGTCACTGTTATTGTTTACTTGTTGAAGTCTTTTGTTTTCCCCCAAATTCGATTTCGTGTTATTTTACTATATCTTCGTTTTGGTCAAATGTTTGTTAGTAGTCCACCATCTGTATGCTAATTTACTTTTACTTTGTTGCATGTGAAATTTTCCTTCGAGTCAATTTAGGACTCCGCTCACTCTTGTGCATTCGGAAGAGCCGTAAAGGTTCAATTTCTTTATCAAGTCAAGTCAAGCATGCGAGAGTCAAATGCTATGGAGATTTAAGGAAGTCCAAAACGGACTAGAAGACCTCACTTTATCTTATTCCGTATTTTGCTTTGTAATGGGCATAAGCCCTTATTGTTTTACTTTCTCGTAATTACTTATATGTTTAGATTAGGACAGGTGATGAAAATGGGTCGAAAAACCCAAAAAGAACAAGTGGGTCCAAAACTCGGTCAAGGCGAACAGAACCCGAGTTCGGACCCAAATCTCTCTCTCTCTCTCTTTGTTCCGTTTTACTATTTGTTTATATTTTGCTTTGAATGCCTTTTAGTCTAGGGTTAGAATAAATCCAAACCCCATCAAACGCCTTTTGCTTTATCAAACTCGAAACTAAAAATTGAACTTTAAAGATGTTTAAATTTGAAAGTTGCTAAGAATAAAGGTTTAAAAGGTTTAGCTTTAACGAAGTCTTAAAACAACAGTATTTCGCAAGTTCGTTTAAATTTAAAAGCTTCGACCTTAAATGAAGATTTGCAAGATAAATAATAGCATGTCAAAAACTTGTAATACTTATCTAGATAAAAATTTTAAGTTAAGCTTCGTAAAGATTCACAATTGCAAGATAAACTAAATGTTTCAAACTTGATAATTCGCCTAAGTAGATCTTTAATAAGTTATGTTTCAAAATTTGCAAAGTTAAAATAGATAGTCAAATAGTTAATCACCGGAAAACCGTAAGTTAGCGGAGTGTCTTAGGTGCCTTACACCTTCCTAGACACTAATAAGAATCCCGAACCCCCTAAAGATAGTTTCAAAACAATTTTTTCTGTTTAAGTTGTTTAGAAACAAAGTTTTCTTGATTTTTCTTAAAAAATTAAGTGGCGACCCCTAAAAGTCAAAAATACCCTTAAAATAAAACAAATTCTTTCCGAAATTATTTTTCGATAAAACAGACTACAAGTCCAAAATGTCACTTTTCTAAGTGAAACAAAAATACTTGAATTGTGCGTTTTACTTGGCCAACCATTTATCTGTCCACACTATATGACATATTTGAATTCAAGATCCTCGTCACAATTTATATCATTGAGCGCTACCTCATATCAAAGATACCATCGACGGTTGTTTGATATCGATTCCAATATGATATAACTTATCGAGATCTCTTTATTTTTCATCATTTTCAGGTACCTTAACCTTTTCTGAGGTTTTATGAAGTGTTATGTCAATGTGCTATTTTATAGCACTTGTCTCGTTATCATGACCATATTGATCATTTGCTCCTTCCTTCATCAAAAATTTATATTTGGAACCGATTGGTCTATTTCACTTATGGCGTATCATAGACTCTGTCCTTCAAGGGCTTCACATTGGAGCATTTGCAGTTGAATTATATCATAGGGTCAGTGCATTCATTTGGCAACTGATTTGCAACATTATGCAAATGAATTATCCCTTGAACTTTAAGTTCACATATATATTTAACGAGAATCTAGATAATTCATAATTAAGCTCACACATAATTTTCAGCTGTCAAAATCATCTCTCCCCCTAATGTTAGAAAATCTAACATTCATCCCAACCTTATTTGCGAATTCATCTTTGTGCGTGGTGGAGAAATTAAGATCATAACCGCACATTTAACATTTTAGATGAAAATTATATGGTTCCTGACCCTAAACCAATTTTAATGGGGTGACCTTGTTGGCTTGATGCATACACGTGTTTCTACATGATAAATAAATTTATCTCACACCAAATTTTATTTTGGGAGTTCTAGTCTCATAACCATGATTTAGCTATAAATGGAGGCATACAATTTTTGTTAAATCAACCAGTATTATCAATATAATTTTATAATTAGGAACTTTGCTCTTAATTTAACAATTCGAGCAAATAACCTTACAAACACTAATTTGTAAGTTGACAATAAAATACATGTGATCATCGCATAGATGCATCTGTCAAATAGTTGCAAATGATCCACATGGCAAGTGAATGTGCCCATATCCACCTTTTTATATGTCCCAAAAACTTCACGGAATTACAATCCCAACCTTAGTTGGTAAAAAGATCATTTTATGAGGAGAACAAACAACACAAGAGAATTCTTGAAAAATCTTTATTTCTTCATCGTATAATCTAAATGAATTCTCAATTAAATTTGCATCATATTTAAATCAGAATGGTCAACTGGTCATGCCAACCAATCTTTGTTTCAGTTCACTTATATTTACTTTTGCATGTGATTCCATCAGCATGCCCACGTTTGTGTGCAACAAACAAGAGGAAAAAAAGGGTAATCTTTTACATAAATATTTATAACCCACTTCGGTTGTAGTAATTTAAAGATATTAAATTTTTTCATAATTTATAGTCTCAATATTTTTTTTAATTCATCCGAAACTTAAAAAATTTCTTTTGAGACTTACTACAAACCCCAATATTATTCCTCTGATAATAGCACAACTCGTTAGGCTTGCAATTGATTTTATTTACTATCACATATTCCATGACACCATCCATATGGTGAACATCTCCTCAAGGAGAAATTATATCATTATTGTCATGGTTAAAATTATTACGAGCAAGACATGTTTCTTGCTTTTCTTTTGTTGTACCATAGGTACACAACCAATGACAAATTTGTATTGTCACACAGTGTATTTGATCATGGCCACAACCTGTATAGGCAAGAATTATTTCTTTCTTTTTGCCCTTTCGGTAGTTCATAACAAACATACCATAATATTCATGATGTATAAATGTACACGACCATTGACCGTTCATGTCAAATAAAATTTATTTATTTCTCTCAAACCTCCCGTAGAGATGAGATGTGGCATATATCAATTTTTTCCTCAAACCTTCGATAGAGGTGAGTTGTGGCATATATCCAAACTATAATGATTTTATCACATCTTGACCCATTCTTTTATAGAATGATCGATCATTCACGATACTCATCACAAGTCACATTCTCTTCAAGGAATGGACTAATCATTTATATGTACTTCATAAATTTGCATTATAGGCACATTGTCATGACTTTAAAATTCATTATATTTCCATGACATACCTCAACATCACTTTGAAAAATAAAGTGCATCACCACTTTATGTTCTTTTATTTTGATGGAAGATTTATAAAACTTATCAAATATTTGGTCGACAAGATCGCAAGCCCAATGACCTTTCATACCATTTTGATAATAAAAATTTTCTTCACATTTTGAAGGACTATTTGAAGAACTCATAGTGTTCTTCCTTTTATAATTACCACAACGATGACTATTATAATTCCATCATTTCACACCCTTTTTCATATCGTTAATCATTTGACATCTTTCAGACTAATTACTCACTGCTACCACATTCATACGATAGAATGGAGCAAGTCAGCATCGGATTTTAAAGTTATCATATGTTGCTACCACATTCTATTCAAGGAATGGAGCAAGTTCAATATGACGAATTTCAAGGTTTTTCATCAAAATCTTAGTCATCATTATTTCATCACTATGGTGCATTGACTCAAACTCAATGTCTTATCCATACAAGGCGTGTTAGGCCAAATTCTAAGGGACTTGAACCAATCCTTATCATCATGGTGCATCAAAACTCAGATTGATGGCTTATCCTCTTGGTGCGATAGAACTTGAATCTACCGTCTTACCCTCAATTTTTTTATTATGTCATCCAGACTTTAACCAGATGTCTACCCTTTTGGTGCGATGGGCTTGACTCCATCATCTTACCCTTGACCAACAGTATAATAGACCGAAGTACAACATGACTCACCCTTTGAGTCTTTAAAAATAATCAAAATAATATTCAAACTCATGCTATTAAAATTGTATACCTTCTTCCATTTAAGAAGTTCTGCATAGCATATCATATTTAACCAATAGTAGTATATGCCTTTGATTCCTGGTAATTGTTAGTGACTGAATAATATTGTATTTTAAATCATAAAAATATTTTAGAAAGTACATACTTGATTTATGCAAATAATATCTTGATTCTCATAATGAGATCAACCAAAACACGAGCTAAAGAAAAACTAAACTCATTCTCAATTGGCTAGAATCTCGTGCTGAGAACGTGTTATAAAATCAAGCTCATGGAAATATAAATATAAAGAGAAGAAAACAAGAGAAGTAAGATGGAAGAGAAGACTTTTTTCTTATTCAAGTATGTGTAAGTTTCATCTGTATATCATAAACTAGTGAATGAACAACCCTATTTATAGGTTGAGAAATCATTCCAAAACTCACCATATTAAGTATCATAATAAATAGATATATTCTTATCCAAAAAGGTTCATGAATCCTACTGAATATGGATAGTTGTTCATGAACTTACTTTATGGACTATCCACACATCCAACGAATTTATAACATATTAATATTTATATATATATAATTATTTTCATTTCTTTGTTTTTAAAATATTTATTGTGCTTTCTTTCTCACTTTAATTTTTTTCCTTTCATTAATTTCTTATCTTTTCACTTTTAATTATTTTTAAAAACTATGTGTATTTTTTTTAAAAAAAAACAAATTCTCCTTTAATTTTGATATTTTAATTCATTTACATTTTATTTGATTTTCTTCACTCATTTTGACATCGATTCAAAATTTACTTGACATTTGAAATTAAATATAAAATCAAATCAAACGGAAAGACAGAAAAAAAAAGTAAATAAAATCAATAGAAAAACAAAAGAGAAAAAATAATGACCGAAGGTTTTAAAAAAAGGTTAAGATACGAGGTAAAAAAGTGTATTAATGTTAATTTAAATACACGATAAAAAAAGTTTTTTCTAAAATAAAATATAATAAAAGTAGTATTTACACATGCGGCGGCGTGTGTATAAACACAGTCAACTTGGTGATTGAAAGTGTCACTTTAGCATAAAAGAAACAAAATACAAAAAAAAATTGAGGGGTAATATGATCCTAATTTATAGAACTTGTGTCACTAAATTTCGGTCATAGTTCAGAAACACTTATATGTTACTTTTTTAATCTATACTTCCTTAAAAGCTTGAATTTCCTCACTTGAATGTTGAATTACTAAAATATCCTTGATCAAAAATAATCAATTTATTTTATTGATTTAATTAATAAATTTTATTATATTGAAAGTAGATACCTTTTCAAATTAAAGGTTTTGACATTATCAATGAGTTGTGACTTTTTCAAAGGGTTGTGAATTTTTGATGGGTCGTGAGTTTTTCAATGAGTTGTGATTTTTTTTGAAAGGTTGTGATTTTTTCGAAGGATTGAGATTTTTCTAAAGAGATTTGTTTTTTATGATGAGTTGTGTCTTTTCAAAGGGTTGTGACTTTTTTAAAAGGTTGTGACTTTTCGGGTAAGACAAAATTAATACCTATTCATACTACTATTTGATAGCTATAAACAGAGGGGTTTCATCACACTTTAAGCTACAATTTCTTTAAGTTCTCTACTCTTATTCTTCTTTACAAAATCCTAAGTGTTATTCGCAAACATTGATCCGGTTCAAAATTCAAGTTACCTCATAAGAATGAGTTGGTGAAAAAAATATAGCAAATTATTCATCAATTTACACCCGTATTTTTCTGTGATGACTCGAACTATCATTAATTAGGAAAAGAAAAATATCTGGAAAATGTGGTCTCCCAGCCCACCAGAACCGACCTGATACTGCTAGGGCAGTGGATCTCTAGCGGGATAAGGTGTCGCCAGAGCAGGATGAGTGAGACAGAATGTAAATAACAAAAAGTTTGAATCATCCCAGAAACCCTCAAAAGGTTGTTCTAGGCTTGGGAAAGAAGGAGAAAGAGATTTCTAGAGCAAGGACGGTGGTAGCTTGGAGGTGCTTGATCAAATTCACTGTCATGTTGCCTGAAAAACCAGATTTTTTAGCTACAATCCCTCCGTAAATGCTTGGCGTCCATAAATCCGTACTAGGATCAAATGTCACGTCCCGACATACATATTGAAAAGGAAGTCACGTTCCGACATACGAACTTGGATCTGTTACCACGTTCCAATGCACTAACAGTTTGGGCTTGATTTCCATGAGAGGACCATTGACTTTTCATATATGTGTATTGTTGAGTATGTGGAATGGCACATTGATCTGGATTTTTTATTATGTTCTTATTTGTGAGTTCACTGTGTTGTAAGATAATTGTTTATATCTCTTGATAAAGTGGCATGTGAATGATAGAACTTCTAATCAGGTTGTGATATGGTAAATGGGAAACAAGGGTCTCAGTGTGGTTGTTTTAGAAAGATTGCCATGGGTTTTGTCACTTGGGAAGGAGATGACATTGAAACGGTTAATAAGTCTTGATAGGCATACTATGGGGTTATAAGTTGGTGGCACGGATGCAGAAAGGTGTGTTGTGAGTGTTGACCGGGTTGGTAGTAATTATTCTCGAAATTTCCTCTAAGGGGTAGAACGGTTAAGATATGTTCAAGAACGAAAAACATAACGGGGTGATAGTCAAGTACAAGTATGTTATGAATTATTTATTTATAAAGGTGGAGGAAAGAACTGTCTTCTTCCATGTTTTTTACTAGTAGTTTTCTTATATTATGTGGTCGGTATCGGGTTGACACATGATGCCTATCAGTATGTGTGGTTGTATTGATACTACTCTTGCAATGTCTTTTCGCATAGTATGGTTGCATGATCAGTGTTATTTCATAGGTGAAGATGAAGGCAATCTCTAACAGCTTCAACTTTTTCTTCCGCATGGTGGGAGTTGCGTCATTTATAATTTTGTTATACCTTGTACTCTTAGTATCTCTTGTACCTATTTAGACTAGATCCCTGGGGTGTTAATTACTTTACAAGTGTTAACTCAAGTTGTTGTCAAAACTTGTATACATTTTACAAATGTTACTTGTTCTTCAATTTTCTTAATATTCCGCATGTGTTAAAACTATTTTGGAATCAAGTGTTCTCCTACTTAGGTGTTAGAACAGGTTCCCGCAAGGCCCGTTGGGTTGTGTTTTGACATTTTCTTTCCTTTTCATGAGTTAATAATGACGAAAAGTTGTGGGAGAGACAATAATATTAAACAGACATGAAAAGGCATATGATTTGGGCAAGACATCTTTATTTTTTTAATTGTTTTATTCTTTTCCCTCAAACGAAGGAGTTTCATCCTAATTTTGCTAAAACAATGAGTATCAATGTAGCTCATTGAATTATTAGTTTTGATGTTAAATTCACTATTTCAAAAATATATTTTCACTTTTACTTATAGTATCATAAGATAGTCATGATAATAATTATTTTGTAATCGATATGTATGTAACAATGAACGGAGAAAGTAAAGTGTTGGTGGTACGATATTTAAATCAAATGGATACTAGAGTTAATAAAGCATGAACATATATTTTCATCTTTCTTCTTTTTGGCTATGTATTGTTCCATATAATTTTTCTTCATGTCACAATATACACTCCTTATTAGCTATATAAAAATAGATAAGAAAATAGTGAATTGTCAAATTAATGATTCTATAAATAATAATTTAAATTCTATTATTGGAATTTTAATATATAAGATATATACTAGATACTTTCATTATACAACAATTATCTGATATGTATGCAGCCAAAAAAAAAAGCCTACAATCCAACAAAGATAAGATAGAAACTTAATGAAATATTTTTCAGCATAGGTAATGCATATATTAAAATTAAATTATTCTACTAAAGTTAACAACCAGGTACACTTTTTTGGTAAAATTACCTCTCAATGACAATATTACTCAAATATTAATTGAGTAATAATGTTTTGTAAAAGATATGTTACATAAAAAGTACAATATTGCAATATTTATGGTAGTCCTTATTAGTTTCATGCACATATTAAATTTCAAATCGGACAAGGGCCTAAAATACCCTTAAAGTATTGAAAATGGTACAAGATTACCCTTCATCCATCTATTGGCTCCAAAATGCCCTTTTCATCCACCTATTGGCTCCAAAATACCCTTGTCATCCACCTTTGGGTTCAAAATTGACCATTTTTAATTGTTTTAAAATTAAACTCTTTAAATATTTTTTTAAATACTGGGCGTTCAACTATTAATTATAATTTTAATTTATTAATATAATTTATAAACCAATCCACTACCCACGCATTACTAACTAAACCTCACTCAATTAATAATTCAATTATAATATCAAAATTGTCATAAACACTACTAAAACACGATGAAATTATAGATTACTGAAAATGACATTCAAAATTATTCGAGTCTGAAATCAAAGCCCCAATTAAATTTAGGTTGAGCCGCTTAATTAGGAGGGCACTTTATTTCAAAATTGAATTAGAAATTGAGGATTAAAGGTAAAGAAATAATACATCCCGAATTAATTCATGCACTTTTCTAAATATAATTATATAATATTTATGATTTATTTTAAAACCTTAATATATTATTTTAAAAAAAGTTACCTATGAAGTAACATCACATAATTGAGACGTAAGAATAATTAACATAAACATAGTCGAACTTTTAAGTTTATCGGTGATTTTTATGTAGCCACTTGAATGTATGACAATTTACTTCTACACTTTTAAAAAATACTCAATTGGCAGTAGTTTGCATTAATAATCTGACGAGTTCATTAATTTAGAGGGATAAATTAGTGATGGGTGGGTAGTAGATTGATTTATAAATTACACTAATAAGTTAAATTATAACAAATAGTTGAGCGCCACGTATTTAAAAATATTTAATAGTTTAAATATAAAACCATTAAATGAGTGGTCAATTTTGAACCAAAAGGTGGATGACAAGGGTATTTTGGACCCAATAGGAGGGTGGGAAGGGCATTTTTGAGCCAATAGGTGGGTGGGAAGGGCATTTTGGATCCAATAGGTGGATGAAGGGTAATTTTGTACCATTTTCAATACTTTGAGGGTATTTTAGGCCCTTTTCAAATTTGTACTTAAATGGTTTTATGGGTGAGGTAGTGGGTAGTTTTAAACGATGAAGTGAGGGCTTAATCAAAAAATTTGAAATTAATTAAGTATTACGTGACGTCGTTTAACCCTAGTTTTGACCAAAAATATCCTCTCCCAAGAAAGGAGGAGGAGAAGTATAAAAAGACGTCGTTTTACCTTAATTTTGATTTTAAAAAGATATCCTCTCTCAAGAAAGGAGGAGGAGGAATGGTTATATATGATTTTTTATGATGTAATTACATATTCTTTTAGTATGATTATGCATGTGTTCTTTATTAAACCAAGATTTTAGGGTGAAATTGACATAATTTGGTTATATGTCATGAGAGGGAAATTGAGGTCTTAGATATTCTAAGATTGATGAATTACTTTATGAATTGCTTGAGATTAGAGAACCTCGATATGAATTGCTTAAAAGTAAAATTTGTCAACATGAATTGATTAGACTAGGGAATGTATGATGAATCATGATTAGTAGAGTCAAGATTGAGTTTATAAAATGATATATAAAAAGATATATGATTAGAACTGCTTAAGAATGAAGCATGTGGTTAGATTGTCTTGAGAATTAGACATATATGATGATCATATGAAGTATGGATTGAGAGTAAAGCTTGTAGTATAAATGATGATTTTTAAGGCCTTGAGGGCAAACGTCGATATGTTGAATTATTAATGTTAAGGCTTTGATAGTGAAGCTTTTACGATGATGGTAGACTATTAGCTAGAATTGTTGTGGAGGACCTTACCCACTTAATCTATGTCATGAATGTTTGAATTAATGAAGTTATAGAATCACATGAGTTAGGTTGATATCCATGTCTAGTGCTTGATCTTTAAGTGTGATGATTGAAATAACTTTTGAACCTTAAGAAGGTGAAGTGTGAGATTATGCTTGTAGTAATTGAACTACTTGAATTATGATTATATACATGTCTAATGTAGTCATTTTGAGATGTGTTTATTTTATTTGAGCTTTGACCTTGAAAGGGAAACATATGATATTACTCATGTTTTATGAAGGTTATGTACATTTTTTAAGAACACTTTGAGAGTAAAGTGAATATGCTTATGGTCTAGTTATTGTGTTGTTGAAAGTTTATTGTCAAATAACACTTATGTATGATTAAAATATGTCGTGGGAGCTTTTCTAATATATGATGATTTTAAGGTTGAAAGGTTTGTCACCTATTAAATGTATACGAAGACATGAACGGTGAAAGATTATTCTCGCGCATGATCTAGGGCTATCTTATGAGTAATCTTGGATTGAGTGTCAAGACATTCTTTCATTAATATGAATTTCAGTCAAGAATTCATATCAACTTCGTGAGAATTAATGCTTAGCATTAAGTGGATATTGATATGAGATGGAAGCCCTCATGTTAGTAGAGACTGGGTTTTCTAGAAATAATCTCTAGAGATGGATGCCTTCCGTCAGTAGAGATCGGATATCTAGTAGAAATATCTTTATCCCATAAACTATGTTCCATCGTAGGTTACTTAGATAAATGTATCTACTTAATATCTTCTACTCGGATTCGAATCTGCACTACAAAGAGTGAAACAAGTGTAGTATGAGTACGAAATCACGTGTACCCAGTATGTCTCACTGATCGACAACGAAGAAGTAGTGACGGGAGTTTATATAAAAAATATATATATAAATTCTTAAATTATATGATGTTATATATTACACTCACTATTTAAGTTTCATCAATAAAGGTAATAAAACATCAAGTACTTTCCAAACACCAAACAAAATACATAATCATAAAAATGACTGATGTGATGAATGCAATGCAATATGATACCATATAATGAATTATCTCAGAATACCCAGTACTCACTCAACTGTATATACATGATACTCCTCGGAAATACATCGAGAGCTCATGACCCATGGGGGACTCGCGAGGTCCATATACCGACACGAACGATCTCCATGTGTCTGTGCAGACGGTCTCAACTCACTATCATAATATCAAACAAATTTCGCACGGACGGTCTCCACATGCCCAAATTACAATCTTAACATCTCACCATCCCCAACACGGACGATCTCCACGTGCCCAACTTATACTCAATCTCATGTCAATGCATCTACACAATATTATTTTAAATAAGGGGATGATGATGCACGTGAATCAGTCAAATATCGTATACTACATAACCACCTCGATTATCACAACTATACGGGTGTAATTACAAAAACACAATCACACAAGGATTTCAAGTCAATAATACATCACTTAATGCCCATATGCTTGGCATTGTCAAATTACAATCCACATTCTATAGTAGAAATTTTCCTTTTCATAACACCGGTACTCGTACCAATGCCCGTAACACCATTGATACAAGACCCCCATCTTTCGCTCTTACCCCTTTGTCTATTTCATTTTTTTAATCTGTACTTAGGAAAACGTCCTTCATCAAGTCTTAAAAGCCTTAACATACCTTAAATGTCGAACCTCCTTCCACGAATCTTCAAGATTTTTCTCCTTTTTGCAAAGTTTTGGAACGTTCTCAATCTATCAAATGTGTAATATCCACAAACAAGTGAGTTCGTAGATACACGTATTACTATAGGTCTAGCCTAAATTCAAACTCACGCCAATCTATAATCAAACTCCTAACTCTAACGTTAAGCGAAAAATTATAAAATTTCAAACTTAAATTTAAGCCTTATTTCCCCTCATATCGTGAATCTAATAACATTCATGTTCTATAATACGATACCAATAAAACACTTTGCTAACTATACCCATATATTAACTTTATGAGTAATACTATAAGAAAATTCTGAAGTTTTAAGCAAATACTTAATTATTATATGCAACTTTACCCACAAAATAATAAAATAATACTTAAATGAAACTATGCAGATTCCACTCACGCAGACATTTGCTGCCAATGATCACTCAATTCCCTATACTACACTACACCTTATCATTATTAATGATTTTCCTTAGTTAACATAGACATTTTTTTTTCCTACTTTAGCCTATCAATTTAAACTTGTTGTATTTCCACCCTTTTTTGTTTCAATCCCTAATCAACCACGTTTCACTGTGACTCACCAAAAAAAATTTGTCACATTAAATAAACCTCAAAGAAATCAGTCACTCATCTAGCCTCACTATTTAATTTAAACAAATTTCTTCTACCTATTCTACCCTACCCTTCATGATAGCAGTTTCATAATAAAACAAAAACTTGAATCACCTTCTAATAAACTAAAATAAATATTATTATACCCCTTTCTTTCAGATGGCTTGCACAATTTACACATACAAGTGATGAAATTGGAGTGCTTACCAGGAAATCACCGTAACCCCACAGCAGTTCGTACTCCTTGACCTAATATCACGTCTTGGTTTTTCTTTTATATTATCATTATTATTATTCTTTAACTTATTTAATTTCATACATGGGTTAAGTGGTAACTATTAATTTAAATGTGACCTATTAACTATTCAATTCTAATACTCATATTTATTAAATAGTTTAAAATGCCCCTCTTTTTTTTTTTTGGGGGGGGGGGGAAAGTCAAAATGTCCTAGTTTTCAAAAAAGACCTTGCGGTCGTTACATCACCTACCACTTAAGCAAAGCGCTAACCTGAACGCTCAAAGAGATGAGGATATTTACTCCTCATGTCTGACTCTGTCTCCTTGTAGCCTCCTCCACTGGACGATGCTTCCACCACTGAACCTTTACTGAAGCAATCTCTTTGGACCTTAGCTTCCGAATTTGCCTATCCAAAATGGTGATCGGCTCTTCTCAAAAATCAAATTCAGATCAAGTAACACTGAATCCCATTGAATCACATGATCACCACCACCCTGATGATACTTCTTAAGCATTGAAATATGAAATACAGGATGGACACTTGACAAACCAGGTGGCGAAGCCACTGACGCCACCCCCTCACCAAGCGCTCAACAATCTCGAAAGGACCAATATACCTTGGGCTCAACTTGCCCTTCTTTCCAAACCTCATCACACCCTCATGGGTGAAACCTTCAATAAACCCTCTCTCCAACCATAAACTCTCAATCACGAATCTTTCGATATGCATAACTCTTTTGCCTACTTTGAGTCATGAGAAGTCTATCTTGGATAAACTTGACCTTGTCCAAGGACTCCCTCAACAAATATGTACCCCATGGTCTAACCTCAAATGCATCAAACAACCAACCATTGAGATCGACATCTCCTAACATACAGCCTCCTCGAATGGTGCCATCTCAATGCTCGAATGATAACTATTATTGTAAGCAAACTCTGCTAAAGGCAAGAACTGATCCCACTGACCACAAAGTCAATCACACACCGCCCGCAACATGTCCTCAAGAACCTGAATAGTCCGCTCAGACTGACCATCATCTGAGGTGAAAGGCTGTACTAAGATCCACCCGAGTGCCCAACTCTTTCTGCATAGACCGCCAGAAATGAGATGTAAATTGGGTGCCACGATCTGCAATAAAGATATAGGAACCCCATGCAATTGAACTACCTCCCGAATATAAATCTTGGCTAACCTTTCTGAGTTATAGGTAGTCTGAACTGGTTCAAAGTATGCAGACTTAGTCAGTCGATCCACAATGACCCATATAGCATCGAACTTACCCAAAATGTGTGGCAATCCTACCACAAAGTCCATAGCAATACGCTCCCACTTCCACTCAGGTATAGGCATCCTTTGTGTCACACCTCCAGACTTTTAGTGTTCACACTTCACTTGCTGACAATTTAAACAACGGAATACAAAATCTACTATGTCCTTCTTCATACGACACCACCAATAATGTTGTTTCAAGTCACGATACATCTTAGTAGCCCCCGGATGAATAGAGTACCTTGAACTATGGGCCTCCTCCATGATTAATCTAGTCAAATCACCTGTATGAGGAACACATATACGACCTTTAATCCTCAAAACTCCCTCACTATCAAAAATTGCAGCCTTGGCTTCTCCTTTTAACACCTTGCCCCTAATCTTACATAAATCACTATCATCAAACTGTTGAGCCTGAATCTGCTCCAACAACGATGACCTAGCCTCTATATAACCCAACACCTTACCAGATTCTGAAATATCAAGTCTCACAAAGCTATTGGCCAAGGATTGGACATCCCTAGCTAAAGGATGCTTGCCAACTTGTAACATGGCTAGACTACCCATACTTAACCACGCCTTCCGACTCAAGTCATCTACTATAACATTTGCCTTGCCTGGATGATAAGGAATAGTCATATCGTAGTCTTTGAGCAACTTCAACCATCTCCTCTGCCTCAAATTGAGATCCCTCTGATTGAATATATGCTGGAGACTACGATGATCAATGAACAACTCAGAATGCACACCATAAAGATAATGCCTCTAAATCTTTAATGCAAACACAACAACCGCCAACTCTAAATCAAGAATAGGGTAGTTCTTCTCATAAACCTTTAACTGCCTCGAAGCATAAGCTATCACCCTTCCCTTCTGCATCAACACACAACCAAGACCAATCCGAGAAGTATTACAATATACAACAAAACCCTCTCCTTCCATGGGTAGGGTCAAAATCGGAGCAGTAGTCAATAAAGTCTTGAGCTTTTGGAAACTAACCTCACATTCGTCAGACCACTGAAAAGTCACCTCCTTCTGTGTCAATCTAGTTAATGGAGATTCAATGGATGAGAAACCCTCAACAAATCATCGATAATAACCTGCAAGGCCCAAGAAACTCTGAATCTCAGTAACTGAAGCAGGTCTGACCCAATCTCTAACCGCCTCAATCTTCTTAGGATCCACCATGATACCCTCCTTGGACACTACGTGTCCCAAGAATGCTACCGAACTAAGCCAAAACTCACACTTTGAAAACTTTGCATAAAGCTTCTTCTCCTTTAGAATCCAAGAACAATCCTCAAATGATGCTCATGTTCCTCCTTAGTGCGTGAGTATATCAATACATATGAAGACAATAACAAATGAATCTAAATACGGTCTGAACACTCCATTTATCAAGTCCATAAAAGCTGCTGGGCATTAGTCAATCCGAAAGACATCCCAAAAACTCGAATGCATAACGTGTTCGAAAATCTGTCTTAGGGATATCCTCGCCCTAACCCTTCAGCAGATGATAGCAGATGATCAAAAATTTGGAAAACTGAAGCACCCTGCAACTGATCAAATAAATCATCAATACGAGGTATCGGATACTTATTTCTGATGGTTACCTTGTTCAACTGCCGATAGTCATACACATACGCATAGATCCATCTTTCTTCTTCACAAATAACACTGGAGCACCCTAAGGAGATACAATTGGTCTAATAAAACCTTTGCTCAACAAATCCTGCAATTGCTCCTTCAACTCTTTCAATTCAGTCGGTACCATACGATAAGGAGGAATGGAAATAGGCCGAGTGCCTGGCTCCACATCAATACAAAAATCAATATCACGATCTGGTGGAAGACCGGCAAATCGGTCAGAATACTTCTGAAAATTCACACACTACTGGAATAGACTCAAGCATAGGAGTCTCAATACTAGTATCTCGAATGTGGGCCAAGTAAGCCAAACTCCTCTCTGTACCAACTGACGAGCCTTAAGGAATGATATCACACCCTTAGAAGGATGACTAAGAGTACCTCTCCATTCTACTATAGGAATTCCAGGCATAGCTAAAGTGATGGTCTTGGAATGACAATTTAAAATTGCGTGGTAAGAAGATAACCAATCCATACCAAGAATCACATTAAAATCTATCATATCTAAGACCTTTAAATCTTCATGAGTGTCATACCCCATCAAAGTAACAGTGCATAATCAATACACCCGATCTACAACTACAGAACCCCTACAGGTGTAGAAACACATATCGGCAAATCAAGAGACTCACACAATATATCCAAACTTGGAGAAAAAATGTGGACACATAAGAATAAGTAGAGCCTGGATCAAATAATACAGTAGTTGGTCAATGACAAACCAAAATAATACCTGTGATAACAGCATCGGAGGCTTCAGCCTCTGGCCTACCTAGAAAAGCATAACAGTGAGAACGACCTCCATTAGATTATGAACCTCCACGACCACCACCTCGACCATAAGGAGAACCACCTCTACCAGAATGAGAACCACCTCTACCATTCTGTGCACCACCCCTAGCTGGAGGTTGTGCAGCCCTGGAAGTCGAAGCCTGAGAACCCTGATGTAAGCCACCACGTCTGGTCCTAGGGCAGTCTCTCACAAAGTGTCCCATATCACCACTCTCATAACAACCCCTACGAGACGCAGGCAGATGAGAGGAACCTAAAAGACCAGAATGCCCTCCACGAACTACAGGTCTCAAAGATGAACCCTGCTAAGTATGCACCGATTTCGAAGAGTTATGCCCAGCGTAACCAGCCTCAGACAATGGTATAGCAGCATGAATGGGTCTGCGGGACTGAGGGTGATAACCTTTGCCCAAGTAACCCCGACTCCTAGGCGGAGCACCACCATAATCACCTGAATAACGAGTCCTCTTACCCTCTCGCTGCTCAAATCCCTCACGCCGAATCATCTCCAACTCCTTAGGAGCATCTACCACTTTCTGGAATGGAACACCAGAAGCAGCAACCAGAGAAACTCCTAGACGGATCAGAATAATCAACCCCCTAACAAACCTTCTCAATCTATCAGCCACTGTGGGAAGTATCATCGAAGCATGCCTAGCCAAGGCATGAAATTTACCCTCATACTCTGCAACTGACATACCATTTTGCTGCAAACCCTCAAACTCGGCCCTCTTGCACTCCCTCTCACTGCGTGGAACAAATTTGGATAGAAATACCTGAGTAAACTGAGTCCAGGATAGTGGATGGGATCCAGCTGGCCTACTACTAATATAATCCCTCCACCACTGCTTAGCAGAGCCAGTCATCTGAAACGATGTGTAGTAAACTCCATGAGACTCCACTAATCCAAGATTATGCAACCTCTCATGACAACAAACTATAAATTCATATGCATCCTCAGCTAAGTCACCAGTATAAGTAGGAGGATTCATTAGTCTGAACCTCCCAAACATCTTTTGCTCATCAATAGTCATAGAAGGCATGTTCACCAAATGTGATGTCATATCTGGAAACTCCGTACTATCCAAACGAGGAGCTACAGCGGCAGCTGGCTTAGTCCTGGGAGTCTGAGAATCTGGAGCAACTATCGGATTTGGATTTTGACCTCTAACACGAGTCTGTGAGCCATCATAAGTGACAGGCAAAGCTCTTGCCTTAGCCATCCCCTCTAGGATTCCTAACATACGAGCCAAGGTATCTTGAAGCACTGGGGTGACAATAGTACAGGGTGGAGCCTGAGCTGGCCCATCCCCCTCGACACGATCTTGCACATCCCCATGAATAACCTCTGCATCATGAGGTACGGTCCTATCACGACCCTGGGTAGCTATTGGTACTTGACCATCCACAGGTGCTGCAATACAACCCCTACCCCAACCTCGAGCTCGTCGCCTACCTCTACCTCGGATAGTGTTCCTAGAAGCAAGCGTAGGAATAGGATCCTGACCACCACTTGCCGATGTATGATTCCTCGCCATCTGAGAGAGAATTAGATATCAAGATTAGAATTTCTACAAGGTCAAGTGTGCACAATAATGAATGAAAGAATAGAATATTTCCTAAATTTCCTATAGCCTCTCGAAGATAGGTATGGACGTCTTCATACCGATCCGCAAGACTCTACTAGACATTGCTCTTGTACTCTTGAGACCGATGAACCTAAGGATCCGATACCAAATTTGTCACGACCCAAAAATCACGAGTCGTGATGGCACCTATATTCCCAACCAATAGGTAAGCCAACCAACATATTTTAACAAACTTAACTAACTAATGAGTGAAAAAAAGAACAACGATAAGTCAAATGTTCAATACTAAGTTCCTTATAAGTACGAATGCGGAAAACTGAAAAAAATACTACCCAAGAATTGGTGTCATAAGTACAAGAGCTTCTAGAATACGATGCAAGTCTGAAACTAAAATGACAAATATACATAAGGATATCCTGTCTGAATACTGAATAACAGAATACGTAAAAGATAGAGGGAGATGTGGGCCACGGAACGCAAGCAGCTCACCACAACTCCAAGACACTCCAAACTCGGACTCAAACTGCTCCTCGAGATGTGCTTCTACTCGTAATCGAATCTGTACCACAAAGAGTGCAACAAGTGTAGTATGAGTACGAAACACGTGTACCCAGTATGTCTCATTGACCGACAACGAAGAAGTAGTGGACGAGAGTTTATATAATATATATTATATATATATATATATATATATATATATATATATATATATATATATATATATATGCAACAAGTGTAGTATGAGTACGAAACACGTGTACCCAGTATGTCTCATTGACCGACAACGAAAAGTAGTGACGAGAGTTTATATAATATATATTATATATATATATAATAATATATATATATAATATATATATAATATATATATATATATATAAAATTCTTAAATTATATAATGTGATATATTAACACTCACTATATAAGTTTCATCAATAAAGGTAATCAAACATCAAGTACTTTCCAAACACCAAACAAATACATAATCTAGAAATGACTGATGTGATGAATGCAGTGCAATATGATACCATGTAATGAATTATCTCAGAATACCCAGTACTCACTAAATTGTATATACGTGATACTCTTCAGAAATACATCGAGAGCTCATGACCCATGGGGGACTCGCGAGGCCCATATACCGACACGAATGATCTCCACGTGTCTGTGCGGACGGTCTCAATGCACTATCATAATATCAAACAAATTTCACACGGACGGTCTCCACGTGCCCAAATTACAATCTTAACATCTCACCATCCCCAACACAGACGATCTCCACGTGCCCAACTTATACTCAATCTCATGTCAATGCATGTACATAATATTATTTGAAATAAGGGGATGATGATGCACCTGAATCAGTCAAATATCGATATACTAAATAACCACCTCGATTATCACAACTATACGGGTGTAATAAAAAAAACACAATCACACAAGGATTTCAAGTCAATAATACATCACTTAATGCCCATATGCTTGGCATTCTCAAATTACAATCCACATTCTATAGTAGAAATTTTCCTTTTCATAACACTGGTACTCGTACCAATGCCCGTCACGCCATTGATACGAGACCCCCATCTTTCGCTCTTACCCCTTTGTCTATTTGATTTTTTTTTAATCTTTACTTAAGAAAACGTCCTTCATCAAGTCTTAAAAGCCTTAACATACCTTAAATGTCGAACCTCCTTCCATGAATCTTCAAGATTTTTCTCCTTTTTTGCAAAGGTTTGGAGCGTTCTCAATCTATCAATGTGTAATATCCGCAAACAAGTGAGTTCATAGATACACGTATTACTATAGGTCTAGCCTAAATTCAAACTCATTCCAATCTATAATCAAACTCCTAACTCTAATGTTAAGCGAAAAATTATAAAATTTCAAACTTAAATATAAGCCTTATTTCCCCTCATATCGTGAATCTAATAACATTCATGTTCTATAATACGATACCAATAAAACACTTTGCTAACTATAAGAAAACTCTGAAGTTTTAAGCAAATACTTAATTATTATATGCAAATTTACCCACAAAATAATAAAATAATACTTAAATGAAACTATGCAGATTCCACTGACGCAAACATTTGCTGCCAATGATCACTCAATTCCCTATAACTACACTTTATCATTATTTAATGATTTTCCTTAGTTAACATAGACATTTTTTTTCCTACTTTAGCCTAACAATATTATAACTTGTTGCATTTCACCCTTTTTGTTTTTCAATCCCAAGAATCACCACGTTTCAGTGTGACTCACCAAAAAACAATTGTCACATTAAATAAACCTCAAAAGAAATTAGTCACTCATCTAGCATCACTACTTAATTCAACAAATTTCTTCTAACCTATTCTAACCGACCCTTCGTGATAGCAGTTTTATAATAAAACAAAAACTTGAATCACCTTCTAATAAACTATAATAAATTATTATTATACCCCTTCAGATGCATTGCACAGTTTACACATACAAGTGATGAAATTGGTGTGCTTACCAGGAAATCGTCGTAACCCCGCAGCAATTCGTACTCCTTGACCTAATATCACGTCTTGGTTTTTCTTTTATATTATCATTATTATTATTCTTTAACTTATTTAATTTCATACATGGGTTAAGTGGTAACTATTAATTAGGAATGTGACTCATTAACTATTAAATTCTAATACTTATAGTTTATTAAATAGTTTAAAATGCCCCTCTATTTTTTATTTTTTTTTGGGAAAAAGTCAAAATAGTCCTAGTTCTCAAAACGACAGAGCGGGTCGTTCACTAACCTCATATGTCTATGTCGAATAAGGCTAATTTTCCATAACAAGACTATGCATTATGAACTATGATTACACAAGAAGCTTTACTTAGCATGCATGGGATTACGAGGTCTTATTCATGAATTACATAAGTATGTTTTGAGGGTATTCATGGTATGTTCTCTTATGTTATGATATTTTATGTAAAGAATGTGATTACGACTTACGTTTATGATGTATGCTTAGTTAGGAATGTAGTTTGAAAGACCCTATCAATAAATGTGTGAATAAAGGTGATTGTTCCCTTGTCTATCATAAATAAGCTAAGGATGAGATTAAAATATGATAAATATGAAAGAAGGCCTAAAGTGACTTGCTAAGCATGATTGGGATTGTCGGGGCTCATCCATTCATTGCACAAGCTTGCCTTGAAGTGACTTATGTAGTGTATCAATTATGTTATGTTGTTCGAAATGCATTAGTTATGCCTATGACTATGATGTTATATCTTATTCTCATAAGTTATGTTTATTGTTTATCATGTTATAGCCTATATCTTATGATGATGTCTCTCTTATAAGTATGACTTATGTAATTGTCTGTTATGATTATGGTATATGTCTTATATTGACTTATGCCTCTTATATTCTATGTTGATGATTTATGCTAGCCATCATATTTAATATATCATTGTACTAACGCATATTTTTGCCTACATTCTTATCAAATGTAGGGTAGAGACAATATTGTGGTTTATCCCCGTAGCTAGGTTCCTACTAGAGCAAGGAGTTAAAGATTGGTGAGTCCTCATAGAATTCGAGGATATATCCATCATTTCCTTTATGTTTTTATATTTTATGTTAAGACTATTGTATAGACTATTGTATGGGTTGCGGCCCAAAGATGATTAACTGTTTAGATGGTATGAGACAATTTTAAATATTTTTGCTTCGTTTTATGAGACTTAGATTGTATTAAAAATATTTGTATTAAAAATGTTTTTAAAATTTTTGCACTTTTCCATTATCTTACGTTGTGATATGCTAAGTGGCTTACACGGAGTCCTTCGGGGTTTTATGTTCCATGCTATATCAACGAAGACCCCTGTATCGTGACATTTCACAATTATATTACAAACATATTCATTTTATATATATTTTAAATTTTGACAATATAGTTATTGACTTCTTTTCTAGGTTATTGCATGCTCATATTTTATAACATTTCACGTAGTGTTATAGTATTAAGTTAGTAGCAAGTCAGACCAAGAATTTACTTGGGATCGAGAATGGTCCCAAGTGTCGATCACATCTAAGTGTAGGTTTGGATCATGACAAATTTAATATTATAATACAAGAGTCGAATGTTCAAGGAAGTTTATGAAACCGTGTCAATAGGATCTTGTTTATGAATGTGAGGGACAGTGGCGAAGACAAAAGTTAATTTAAGATGTCCAAGAATAGTGGTGAGTGACTATAAAAATAAAACAAAAATATATTGAGCTATTTTGGGTTTGAACCTGAAACTCTTTCATTCGAATGGACATTTATTACCACTATGCAAAAGACATAACTTTTGTCAAGGTTTCCAACTTTGAAAAATAGCATTCACATTTAGCAAATATAATAATCATATTTGTATGTTATAGTTATAATTTTCAGAATTTCGTTCCGTAGCAAATTTTATGTTTTCTATGGAGCTTTTGATTTTTATAATTTGCTAGATACATCCAATTTTATACAAATTATTCAGTTTTGTATAAATTCATTTATAGATTGTAACTTGTATGATAAGATATGTATTGGTATATTATAAGTGTATAGGAAAAAAAATATGTATTTGCATTTGTATTTACATTTTTCTCTCATTTATACAATACAAATGCATTCTACACAATTTTATACTGAATGGGCAATTGTATAGCAAACCAGATTGCAAAAAATTGAGATGTTTGCTGCTAATTACAAATAAAATAAACTACGGTTATAACATTAATTTGAATTAATAGTTTTTTATTTCATAAAAGTTTTCCAACTTTAAATATATATCCTTTAAATGTAGAATATATATATTATATATATTATATATATATATATAATAGATATATATATATATATATATATATATATATATATATTGTATTTTTCCAACGAAGGGTACCCAATCTGCTATAACAAGCCATAGGTGAGGGACCCACTTCTATATATAAGGGACTACAAACATTTAAAAAATTTCACTTCTTCCATACTCTTGACCATGGGAAAAACTTACACATATACATGCATTTCTCTATATTCTCTACCAATGCCGCATATACAAGGTGGTAAAAAATAAAGTTTATGTTTTTATCAATATGGTCCCCTCAAATAGAGACAACAAAATTTCAAGAAGGTGTACAAGGACTTGAGTGAAGAGTTATTGGTACGTTTTTTTTTAATATTATTCAATTCGAAAAGATGCACTGAAGTAATGAGATGTTCCCAACCTTATAGCTTTGGGGTCAGGAGAATATAAGTTTCGGAAGATGTTGATAACTTTATCAAACAAGCTTGTGTAGAGGGCGATATCACTATTGTTGCATCACATCTGATTTGTCTTCAGTATCCACGTTTCACTATTTGATACTTCTAGTTGTGAAATCCTAATTTTAATTTATACATAATATATGTTTAGTCTCAACACTTCTTCAATTTGACTATTTTCATGATTTTACATTCATAATAATGTTATTAGGAGCTGCATAATGATCATCCTCAGAAGCACATTAGGATTAATCACCGTTTATCCAATAAAGTCTCCTCACTTTCAAAGGACTTCAATCATCTAGAGTATTTAGTAGTCGTTATATATTACTAGTAGAGTATGAGGCTAGATTGTTGAAAAAGAAGGAAGTTGACAATTGAAATATGTCAAGTGAACATGCCTAACGAAGATGACTGACGTATCTGCAGCAAGTGTTGATAAAAAAGGAAGCTGACAATTGAAAAAAGTCCAACGAAACTGACTGACGAGTGTACAACACTATTGTAGAATTAAATTGACACTGGAATCAGACTACTTATATTGGTTATGATTAGATTACAACTAGAGATATATTATGATTAGTATTATATTAAGACTAGGATTAGATTATTTTATGTTGTTGTTGTTGTTGTAGTTGTTGCTGCTGTTGTTGTTGCTACTGCTGTTGTTGTTGTTATTGTTGTTGCTGCTGTTGTTGTTGCTGTTGCTGTTGTTGTTGCTGTTGGTGTTGCTGTTGTTGGTGTTGCTGCTGTTGTTGTTGTTGTTGGTGTTGCTGTTGGTGTTGTTGTTGTTGTTGTTGTTGTTGTTGTTGTTGTTGTTGTTGCTGTTGCTGTTGTTGTTGCTGCTGTTGCTGTTGTTGTTGTTGTTGTTGCTGTTGCTGTTGCTGCCGTTGTTGTTGTTGCTGTTGCTGTTGTTGTTGTTGTTGTTGTTGCTGTTGCTGTTGCTGTTGCTGTTGTTGTTGTTGTTGTTGTTGCTGTTGCTGTTGCTGTTGCTGTTGCTGTTGTTGTTGTTGTTGTTGTTGTTGTTGTTGTCGTTGTCGTTGATGTTATTGTCGGCGGCGGTGGTGTCGTCGTCGTCGTCGTCATTGTTGTTGTGGTTGTTGTTGTTGTTGTTGTTGTTGTTGTTGTTGTTGTTGTTATTATTGTTATTATTATTATTGTTATTATGATTATTATATTATTATTATTATTATTATTATTATTATTATTATTATTATTATTATTATTATTATAGTAGTAGTAGTAGTAGTAGTAGTCGTAATAGGTATTGTTGTAGCACTCTAAGTTAGCTAACCTTAGGACTCTACAATTCTCTCCATATATAAGGAGTATGTACTATTTTAATCATCAATACAATAAATGAGATTTTTACATGGTATCAGAGATTAAAGTCTTTCATTCTCTAAGTAGCGATTAAAAAAATCAAACATAAAAATCGTTATTAACCATTCTACGAGTACTATGTCAGCCTCCTCACTTCACCAACTCATTACCTCTTGCTTTATTAAACTAAAATCAACATACTACCTCATAAAGAGGACACACATATCCCAATCGATTAAAGATCACATAGAATGAACCAAGAAAAAGTAGTTGTTCCAATGGAATGACTGTTGGGAAAGTTGTAGATGTTGAGAAGGATGCAAAATATAGTGGCACCATTGATGTTTCGACGGAGAAATATGTGTTACTAAGAAGTTGGATCTCAGGCACCTCGACCGAAGGAATCATGTACCTAATTGTGTGTTGCTCAACTTCCAAGGAGACCCAAAAATGCTTGAAAAAAACTTATATTCAAGCAATAAACATAATTAATTTTGTCTAGAGAATTAGGTATCAAATACAAGACCTTTGTCATATTAAGGAACACACCATATTTCACAATTAATCAATTTATTTATGATCACAAGTTTTGATGTAAGGGAAGATGAAGATGAGGTGTCACAACAAAATCATAACATGGATTATTTACCCAAAAAGGCAGGGAAAGAAGAAACAATAACATCAACTCTAGAGAAACAAGTCAAGCCTGCTGGACAGGGAACATGTTCTCAAAATAATCAATATGGATCAGGTTCTCTGAACAATAAAAGTTTCCAAAGTAAAAATAAGGAGAGAAAGAATATTGAGTCATATCAAATTTGTGGTAAAAACAGTCATACTACTCTTAAGTATTTTTACTAGTGGGACTACTCATATCAATCTTAAAATGAACTATTGCGAGCAACTATTAGACATCATATTCATACCAAAATATTGACAAAAAAACAATTTTTTGTTGGGTATTAAAAAAATTATGAGTATTCCAAGCAAGGTAGGAGTAATCGTTCCTCTACTCATTAGCTTGAGAGGAAGTGTTGAAGAAGAAAGAAGTTGACGATTGGATCATGTCAAAGGAACAGATCCAACGAAGCTGACTGACGTGTCTACAACAAGTGTTGATGAAAAAAAAAGTCGACGATTGGAACATGTCAAAGGAAAAGGTCCAACGAAGCTGACTGACGAGTTTACAACACTATTGTAGTATTAGAGTCACACTAGAATTAGAGTACTTATCTTGATTAACATTAGATTACAACTAGAATTATATCATGATTAGGATTATATTAAGACTAGGATTAGGTTATTTAGAATTATATTATTATTAATAGTAATAAGTATTGTAGTAGGACTCTAAGTAAAGTTAACTTAGGACTCTACAATTCTCTCTTGATATAAAGAGTATGTACTAAACCATTTTAATCATCAACATAATCCTTGATTTCTCTAATCCTAGACGTGAGATTTCTACATAGAAAAAATAATCCTTGATTTCTCTAATTCCAGACGTGAGATTTCTACATAGAAAAAAAGTTTTGTGCTAATAATCTATCTTCAGTAATTAGAGGGTTCATATAAGAGTTAGTTGAGTTTTCATTTTCACCATTATATTGCAAACATCTGCATATTATAGGTATTTCATATTTTTAACTATAAAGTTATTGAGTTCAATTCTAAGTCATTGCATGCTCATCTTTTAAAAAAATTCACAGTATGTTACAGTACTTAGTTAGTAGCAGGTTAGATCAAGGGCTCTCTTGGAATCAAGAATGATCCCATGTTTTGACCATGTTTAAATAAAGTCTTGTGGTGTGACAAACTTAATATTAGAACATAGGGTTCAAATGTCCTAGCAATTTTATAAGCGCGTGTCAATAGGATCTTATTTATGATTGTAAAGGACGGCGTGAAGCCAAAAACTTTATTATAAGTGTCAAACAATAGTGATCATGTGTGACTACAAAAATAAAGCAAAAACATGTTCATGTGTTATTTGGGGTTTGAACGTGGAAATCATTCATCCAAATAGACACACATCACCACTTATCGCAAAAGAAAACTTTTTTCAAGGGTTTCAAACTTTAAATATTTACCTTTCAAATGTGAATTTTGATATATATATATATATATATATATATATATATATATATATATATATACACGCACATATACTGCATAATTTTTCGCCGACGAGTGTCCAATCGAACACCATGGGATGGTTATTACTAAGCCACTGGTGAGGGACCTACTTCTATAAATAAGGGAATTATGAATTCCACTTCTTTCATATACTCTAAACAAAGTTATCCTTTTAAAAAACTTATACAAATTTGTGCATTGCTCTAAATCCTTGATATTTATCTTAAATATCCACGTGTCACCATTTGATACGTCTAGTTATGAAATCCTAACTATACATAATAATTAGTGGAAGAGTATACTCGTGTTAAAGATAATATGAATTGTTTTTTAATTCATAATTATGTGATGTAGTGCAAATTATGCTTTAAATGAGAATGTTGAAGGGTTTTCCTTTTTCCCTTTTTGTTATTACACATCCTCTTTACCCATTTATTAGAATAAGAAGTTACAAAGAAAACAAAAAACATGAAAGAAAACAAAAGATGATGAAGCAATTAAAGAAAGGAAAGTTGGGTTTTTCTCTCTATATATATGTTATTGTTTGGCCCTCCCAAAATAAGGAAAGTAGTTGTGCATGTCACATGGGAGATTGCCGAAAGAACCTTTAAAGATGCATTGAACAAGGCCATACAATATATAGGACAAAGAGGAATTAATAGGGGAACATATCGTGAAATTAAAGATCTTAATCAAGATATTATGAATACTTTTTGTTTTTCTTTATGATTTTCGTCCCAATTATTTTCTTTTTATTATTATAGATAAGGTATAAGAGTGTAATCTCTTAATATCAGCACCTTCTTAAATCAAATCAAATATTTCTTTTGACCTTTTGGCTGTGACAGTACAATTATTATTACTCATGAAGAAGTGTTTGAAATCTCTTACACGTAACATAAATTAAACTAAGAGGGAAAACATGTGAAAAACGATGAACAACAATCATACAAAACAAGTTACTTTAGATTTTTCATGCAGGTGACCTTCTCAAAAAATATGCAAATTTATTTGCCTCCTAAGGCCATTTGAACATTATCTGAAAAATAGGACAATAAGGAACTCTGCAGCAACCAAAATAGGGGACTATGATAGCAATTAACAAGGATTGTGAAAGAGTAATAAGTAACCGTTCATCCTTAATCAGAGATTTAAAATTCAAGTTCTCTGGAATGGAATCGCTTTGTTAAAGAGTGTTTCACCTTCAATGTGAAATTTATTTTTGTGTGAACTAAAATTTAGTTAGACTCTAACATAAATACCTAAGATCCAGAGGGAGGAAAACTAAATAAAAAAACAAACTTAACCCATCTATCAATTTTGCACATGCTAAATGCATTATTGAAGCGTCATTCGAATCAGAAGACATGTCTGATCAAATAGACTTGTGTCCTGCATTATTTATTTCTTTAAGCATTTGATATATATATATAAAGAAAAAAGAAAAACTTACTTCTTCCGCCTCATTTGGGACACCAATTTCTTTTGATCTTTTTAAAAAAGAATGTAACATTTACTGATATGATAAGTCTTTAAAGATATAATTCTTCTTTTATCGTTATTGATTTAACATAGTCTTAAATATGATATGCCAATATATTTATAAAGAGAGAGAAATTTAAATGTACTTTTTAATATGACTATTTTTTGTAGAACGATTTGATAAATATTTCAAAGTATTCATTTATTTCTTAAAGTTAGTGTCTCATCAAATATTACCACATAAAATGTGAAGAGGGAGTATATATAATAACTGAGTTAATACCTCAGATGGTCACTCAACTTTGCACTATTCTCTCAGAAAGTCACTCAACTTTCAATTTTCCCTCAAAAGTCACTCAACTATGCACTCTTCTCTCAGAAGTCACTCAACTTTCAATTTTCCCTCAAAAGTCACTCAACTATCCACTCTTTCCTCAGAAAGTCACTCAACTATCCCACTTTTTTCAGAAAGTCACTCAATCTATTATATTGTTTTTAATTAAAATTTATTGATATTAATTATTTATATAACAACCCAAAAATTTTAAAAAATAAATTAAATCATTAGTGATCCACCCACCTAACCCGACCCATTAAAAAATATGATATCACCAATTTTATTTTATCTTTAATCCTAATTAATCTATTCCTAATTCAAGGTTAAAGAGAGAGATTAATTTATTGATATTAATTATTATATACAAACCAAAAATTTTAAAAATAAATTAAATCATAGTGATCCACCCACCTAACCCGACCCATTAAAAAATATGATATGACCTATTTTATTTTATCTTTAATCCTAAATTAATCTATTCCTAATTCAAGGTAAAGAGAGGGATTAATTTATTTATATTAATTATTTATATACAAACCAAAAATTTTAAAAAATAAATTAAATCATTTAGTGATCCACCCACCTAACCCGACCCATTAAAAAATATGATATGATCCATTTTATTTTATCTTTAATCCTAAATTAATCTATTCCTAATTCAAGGTTAAAGAGAGGGATTAATTTATGATATTAATTATTTATATACAAACCAAAAATTTTAAAAAATAAATTAAATCATTTAGTGATCCACCCACCTAACCGGCCCATTAAAAAAATGATATGATCCATTTTATTTTATCTTTAATCCTAAATTAATCTAATCCTAATTCAAGGTTAAAGAGAGGGATTAATTTAGGAATAAAGATAAAATAAAATGGGTCATATCATATTTTTTAATGTGTCGGGTTAGGTGGGTGGATCACTAAATGATTTAATTATTTTTTAAAATTTTTGGTTTGTTATATAAATAGTTAATATCAATAAATTTTAATTAAAATAATTTAATAGATTGAGACTTTCTGAGGAAATAGTGGATAGTTGAGTGACTTTCTGAGGAAAGAGTGGATAGTTGAGTGACTTTTGAGGGAAAATTGAAAGTTGAGTGACTTTCTGAGAGAAGAGTGGATAGTTGAGTGACTTTTGAGGGAAAATTGAAAGTTGAGTGACTTTCTGAGAGAATAGTGCAAAGTTGAGTGACCATCTAAGGTATTAACTCTATAATAACTCAACCAATTTGAATTCACACCTAAGTAAATTTGTTATGCAAATTATTTAATTGATAAACATAATTCAAGTCTAGTATCTCGATTTTGATTTTGGGTGGAGGGATATCAACCGCCTCACCACACGATTATCGGAGTTATGAGCTTACAAAGTAGAAAATGCTAGTCAGACCATTCTACTAGAATTGGACCAGTGAGATACCAATGAATATTATGTTGTTTGATTTTGATATTCTTGTTTTTGCTTGTTAAAGTATGTTCTGTTATATTACAGATTCTTGATTTTGCAAATTTTCGATCACAACTTTTTAGTGAGTCGATGGAAATCTGAATTAATATACATATTCACTGACACACAAAAGACAAAATAGGCAAATGTGAAAGACCTAAAAGTATAAAAAAGAAAAAAAGATGAAGAAGGAAAACAGAAACCATCTGAGCTTTCCGAATCCTACATACATACCTACAAGCTTCAAGCTTGGTCTCTGAAAATCTCCCTTCTCAACTCCCTATTCCAACAAAATGGCATTTTGAGGAAAATTAAAACATTATACATATCTCCTCTATAACATACATTATATCCTTCTAATATGTACGTATATATACCGATAATTTTCGTGGTATTATACTTGATTTTGCAAGTCCTTTGAGCTAATGAATGTCCCATGAAAACCATATGGAACTCTTGATGGTAGCTTGACAGTAGCTTCTAATTCTAGAGTCATGGCATTTACAATTTGTAGTTCTGATTTCCATGTCTTCTCATCGTGGCAAAATGCAAGAATATATCCATCGTCCTCTTTTTCTGAGTTCACATTTCTTGGTAAAAATATTGGTTCACCTCCATATCGTTTATCTCCATATATATGTTTTTTAATTTCCCCTGTCGATAAATCGACTTTTGCGAATCCAGATACTTTTGGCCATGGCTCTGCAATTGCAAGATAAGCGAATTGTGTTTTTCTACCGAGTTTGTTTCTGTTCACCATTCCAGCTTCTAAATTTACCTGATCTGAGGGTGAAAGTAGTTGTCGTCTTGTAGACTCTCCTGTCTTCAAATTGAGCCTTATTTCAGATAAAACACTCTTTAAATTCTCATTACATTCATTGAAAATTGAGTCTGGTGGTGTCATGCATGAACCAATAACAACGACTTCATCTGTTTCTGGTTCTTCCCAAGCATTCCATAGATGAAAACAGAACGTTTCGGCTGATTCAACCCAAATAATATTCTCAGAGTTTTCAGCATTTTTGGGTAGAATTCCGAACCTTGATTTCTTATTTTTGTCATAAATCACAGGGGAGCCTCCTTTGATCATTTCTTGAAGCTTAAACACAACTTGCTGATCAGGAATTACAACGTAATTCTCGGTAATCGCAAAATCATGCATCATCGTTGGAACATCCAGTGGGATTTCAACATCGGGAGATTTTTCCCCGTCTGGAGAAAACTTGAAGGATTTCAAGTAAGGCTTTTGAACTACATCGTAGCTCAAAGCAAAAAGCTCACCCGAAACTGGATCAATTTTCGGGTGAGCTATCATTGTGCTTTTCAATTGATCATCAAAATTGTACCTACCAACTGTTTGAAGATCGCCAGAAGGCAATACTTGAACATGATAAGGTACATCATCTTCAGACATTGCTAAAAGCCTGTTATTAAAGTAAACCAATCCAGCATTAGCAACTCCAGTCCCATGGCTATGATCTACAAGCCCGAAAACTCCACGGGCATAGAACAGCAATAGCCTCGCAATTCCAGAATGACCATGGAGTTCACCAATAGCTTTAGGAAAAACAGGGTGACCCAATTCACGCTCTTGAACTAATCTTTCCGTTTCAGTAAAACGGCAAGAATAGCTCACTGAACCATTTTCGACAGTGACGGCATGAACCATGCCGTCACCGTCAAAAAGATGATGACCGGCAACCGGTTCAAAAAGCGGGTTCGCTCCATTCCTGACATAAACCCCATTAATGCAATCAGGGATCGTCCCTGTAACGGGAAGGTTATGCCGGACTGATTGCTCCGGTACCGGAGCAAAGTTTCCGGCGATTTGTACACGTGGGTCAGCTGTTTTGGGAAGTGGGTTTTGTAGTTCGCGTGAGACTAACGCGCTTTCTACTATATCTAAAGCTTTTGCTGCTGCTTTTTGGAAAAAATTCCAATGAGATGTTTGAAATTGTGGATGATTTTTGGGGGTATTGTTTTGTTTCGGTAAAGTGAGTAAAGCAGAATGGATTTTAGTTTTTGTTGTAGTGTGATTTTTCATGGAGATTGATTTTGAAGGAAGGGTGAAATCAAGTGAATAGGAAGTAGATGGTGAAAAAGAGTGAGAAACTCTATAATTTGCAATTGTAGAAGTCATATTTTTTTTTCCTTCTTTGAAAAGAGGAAAAAAAAAGGGGAGAAAAGAGAATTGTTGGGGTTGAGTAGAAGAGAGAGGGAAAGAAGAGGGTTTAAATAGAAGAAAATGTTTGAGGAAAAAAAGGGAGTGTGTATGGTGAAGAGGGGAACGAAGGTCCACCTTAGACATCTAAGAGAAGAGCACGTGGTGGTATTTGTGAGAACATGAAATTATTAATAAAAATGAGAGAAGTGTTGAATATATCTCTAAAATTTATCGAGAAATTCTGAGGTGTTTCGCTTATATTACAAAATCATGATGTATTTTAGTTTAGTTAATCAAGTAAATACATGTTTTTAAGTCCGTCAATAATTTAAGAATGAAACTAATAATTAATGTGTAGTTTAAGAGGGTTCTCAATACATTTCTTTTAAATAAATACAAGAAAAAACTTGATACTCCCTTCATTCCATTTTATATAATGTAGTTTGATATTCCGAGTATATGACCTCTTGCATATATGCTATGCACTACTTTGCTATTATCTGTCATATTTTTTTATCACTGCTTTAATTTATTTGGATCGATAATTTTTTTGAAAACAGTCTATATCTACCTAGGAGATATAGTGATAACGTCTAATACGTTTTATCCTTTTCAAACTTTATTTTTTAAAATTTTACCGAATTTGTTCTTACTAATATTATTTGTGTGTCAAGTTAAAATCAGACAAATAAAATAAAACAAAGACCAAATACATAGATAGCCATGTTAACATGCCTTCGTTTTTCATATTGACACTCTAGCTTAGTCTTATTCCATTTTAACCCCTTAGCTTTATTTTAAAATGAAGCATGAGGATCAAAATGATACAAGACTAAGTTTAAGATAGATTATGAAAATAAAAAATAAGAGCAAATTTAAAGGATTATATATGTGTTTAAAAAAAATCCAAAGTTCTTGTGAACGATTCTATTTGAACTGAGAAAATGCATATAAAGACGAATTGAATAAGAAATAAATCAAAAATTTAGGTATAATATTTTTAAAATTTATCTGTTGTTATTTGCTAGCTTCTTATATAAAAAAAAACAAATAAATTATACAATTAATTAAATGTTAAACATATAACTAAAAAGGTAAATTGATTTCCACTCGTGCTTTAACTAAAAGTTTTAAATTTGAATACTGAAAAAATCATAATTCAAATCTTAAATATGAAAAAAAAAAAAAAATTTATGGTGCACCATCCTAATAAAAAAAAACATGTTAACAACTCGCCAAAGCAGTAGTCAGGAGTGAGCAGTACTATTGAATGCGCACTTTTTATTGCTTCATAAAATGTGCAGCAACTGTAAAAGTGTTTCTTTGCCTACTTCCTCACGCGCTCATTTGGAAGGCGTAAATAATCTACTACTCTAATTTCAATTTATGTCATAATATTACTTACATATATTTAAAAAAAAAAGATTAAATTATAATTTATACTAAATTTAAAAATGTTATCCTTTTGAAATTTTTTCAATAAAAACATTACATAAATTAAGAAAGAAAAGAAGAAATTATAATATAATTATTTCTTAAAAAAATTGTAGAATCATTTTATTTAATTTCAATTATATTTAATCGTAGATGGTTGTGTTTTCATTTTAGAAATTTAAATATTCCTTCCATTTAAAAAAGAATGACCATGTTTCCTTTTAAGTCCGTTTAAAAAAGAATTATTTCTTTCCTTTTTTGGTAACATTTTAACTTTAACTTACCACGTGACATATTTAACATCACAAAATTAAAGGACATTTGATACATTTGACACAACTTTAATTTAGAATTATAAGATTAAAAAGTTTTTTTTCTTTTCTTAAACTCCGTTCCAAATCAAATCATGTCATCCTTTTTGTAATGGAGGGAGTATTTAATTTCAAATAGAAGGATAATTTATTTAAAATTGGTGTTGAAATACCAAAAAGTTGAATAAATTGTAGCATTATGATCAAATAAGGCAAAATATATAACATCCTACCTTGTGACTATTGTAGAATATCTTTTCCCCTTTCTGGGCTTTATAGATGTGGTCTTCAGTGGCCACTGCAAGTGAAATCATTGCAAAGGCCCTTGAGAAAAAGAAGAATTGAAGTCTCAAATGAGTTATTTATGTAGACTTCAATTAACTTCTCCATATGGAAAGAGGACCTCACCAATACCAACGGTTTGTTTGGTAGTTGATAAAAGTTATATACATATTAATAATATAGAGATTAATTTTGTGAGTATGTATATATATATAATTCAAACTTTCTATCACATGCACACAATAATGAATCGATTTCCGTATAATTTATTAGTTATGTGGAATTCTGAATTGTCGATTTAATATTGTATTAATTTTTTACATAAATAACTTATTTTCTATATATCTATGGGAAAAAAGTCTCAAATATATTAGAATTTTGACCGAAATTATTGTAACAATGGCGAACTCTAGAAAGGACCTTTTACCTCCTCTACTATTTAATAGTGTACTTTAAATGTATATTTGTATCCACTTTAACATCAAAAATATTGAATCATTATGAATAGTAACGTGTCCACGTGGGCACATGTATATCTTTAAAATCACTATTAAATAGTGCAAGGAGGTAAATGGTCTTTCATAAAATTTGGTATCGTAACAACAATTTCGATCAAAGTTGAAATATTTTTGAAACCTTTTCCCCTATATCTATCTATCAAATGTAGCACAAGTCATACAAAAATTAATATATGAATAACAAAAACATTATCTAGCAACCAAACAACTCTTTAGAGGTCATTTGATAGCTGATTAAAATTATACATATACTGATTATATATGTTTTTTAAATTACAAACCAAATACCATATTAATTTAATATGTAAATAAGTTATTTTCTAAACAGTTACCAGACAGACATGATATTACTCGTGCAAGATCTGATACATGCAGATAACTCCTCTACATACCAGCTATTAAACAACCCCTCAGAATTTGTTTGATAATTGGTTAGTCTTACCTTTCATTTAATGAAACGTTCTTAATTACTTTGCATTTTCTAAAGAATAGATTGAAATAATCAAATAGATAATAGTAAAAGTATTCTTTTAAGTTATGTCCAAAAATATTTTTTTAGAAGTCTGCCATACCCATCAATTAATTTGAATTATGAAATATAAGGAGTACTACTTTTTTTAATGGGCATGTAATGACATAAATTGGCATTTATTTTGTTCATACAAATTAATTTTCACGTAATTCTAAAATTTTCAATGTATATGCAATATTAATTAGTAAGATATGACATGTGTTGCCCAAAATCCAAAGTAAACTTAAGCTTTCCATTACAATGTAATTAATAGTACAGTACTTAGTAGAGGAATAAATATCTGTCACAAAAATATGAGTGTATAAGAAAAGTAGAAGTGTTATATGAAACATGAGGTAAGAACATAGTTTATGGTTCAATTGTATGTAAATTGCAAATTAGAGAAACAATATTATTTTAAAATGTCTTGGAATACATTATCTATTAGGGAAGAGTTAAATGAATTGATTGTGAAGATCTTCTACATATTTCTTTAATTATATTCCATCTTCCTTTATAGTAGGAAAGTTAATGCATTGTTGTGTTTATAAATGACATTGCACATCTGTTCATATTGTCTTATATAAGAATCTTTTCCTACTCACCACCTAGCTAAAAGTAAATAACAGTCACCCACACATTATTGCGTCTTCTTTTTAATTTTTGTGATATTATTTGAATTTTAAAAGTTAAATAATAATTTTAATGTGAATTTATGTATGAAATATTTATGTTTTCTAATATAAAACTTAAAAATTACATAAAAATAATTATAAATCACAATAATTAATAATATGATATTTAAAAAATAGATAACAAATTTACACAACTTTTTTTTAAAAAAATTTCAAAATATGAAAAACAGTAAGATAAATTAAGTGGAGTAACATTTTGTGAATGTCCTAAATTATCTCCAACTCAGTCTTTGCCCTCATTAATCATGTTTATGCTCTTTTATATAATACGTGTATATCAAATACTGTTATCAATTTTGTGATTTAGAGTGAATATATTACATGTTAAAAAGGTGATATGAATTTATCTTCACTGTTTAACAAGTGCTACACATTAGACTACCAACGTATATATTATATATCGAAAATCTTTTTAATAAAAAGTATATATTAGCTCTAAATCGTAAAGTTTAGAAGATATTTATCCTTTTCAATTTACATTATATACTCCCTTCATGTGACTTTTTTATTCTTTTTAGTCAGTTCAAAAAGACACATTTTTTCATATTTAGTAAAAAATTCTTATTAATCTGAATAAAGATAATTTAAGATCATATATTTATCTATAATTTATTATCCAAATGACAAGTTTAACAAGTTTTTTTTCCTCAAGTTTTATACCGAATCAAAGATTTTCACATAGGGACGGTGGATCAAGTAATATGCTTTGCCAAAATGGAAGACCATTAATCCAAAAGAACAGCAATGCTTTATATAAATTAATGATCCGTTAAATGTTAATCCCATTCGATTACAAGAAAGGTACTACCTTCGTCTCAATATATCAGACACTTTTCAAATCTTCAAATTCAAATAAATTTATTTTAGATTTGATTGTAAATTTTTTTATATATTTTTAAATTATGTTAAATTTTCAATTACTGTGACTTACAATAATTTTTAAGTAATTTACAAATGTATAAATTTTATTTTAAGAAAATTGAAAATTCCATGTGCAAATTTCTAATGAAACTTAAACTTTTAAAATCCCTAAAAATAAAAAAATGTCTCATAAATTAAAACAAAGGAGCAACACATTCATATAATTATGTTACAGTGAATTCGTCATATGATCTAGACAGAAAATAATTTTATAAAGAGCTAGCATTATATTTTTTTATTTTTATCAATCTTGACAAGACAATATTCGTGGAACATTATATTACTTAAAACTGCCATGTGCAATTGTCCTCTAAACCTAGGATTACCATCACTAATCAACCAACAAATCAAGAATTTTGCTTAATAAATAATTAATTAAGAGTGTCAAGAACCTAGACATTAATTGCTTCCCATCTTTTAAAAAGATAATACTCACATTGGCAACTTTTATCGCAACATATTACTATACTAGTTATCTAAATTAAATTTGATCACTCTTAAATATCTTATTTTATTGAGACATCACTAATTGGAGTACGTTAAGGGTAAACTGAACAAAATAATAATAAATACTCTTTTTAAAATTTGAACAATACAATTGTCACAACGAATGATATTTTGAAATGAAGTCAGTTTGTTTATACGTTTACATAGTTTGCCAAAACAATGATAACCAAGATCCATACTATATGTTTGAATTTATTCATTTTTGAAGCAAATGTGTTTAAAACCCTTTAATCATTTGAGATAGTGGTGTACTACCATAACTTCTTAGTATAACTTTTTGTAAAATGTTTCCACCTTTGATCACATAATCAAACTTGCACTTGGCTTCTTTATCTGTATAAGATAGATAAAGATTCTTTTATATTTAACTAAAATTTCGATTCAAGCCTCATGAAACGCTTGGTGGATGCAGATGGGTGAAAGGGGCGTACAATTGACCTTCTTCCAATAAAAAATTATACTACGTTTTTTTTTTTTCACCTTCTCATAATAAAGTTTTTGAATCCCTTGTTTGAATTTTAGACTCGATCATTGTTGGTAGGTGTGTGTAAAGACTGAGCAATGGATCGGAATGGGATCATCGGATCGGAACGAACCAGTACCAGATTGAAACGGGACGAGTTGATTGGTTTGTTGATCGGTATCGGGATGAACCAGACCGGAATTATTGGAACGGATACTCGATTCCGTCCCGCCCCCAATATACCGGAATGGAACCGGAACGGACCGGATCGGACCGGAATGGAGCGGTATGGCATAAACTGGATGACACATCTAGTTATTTCAAAAAATGATTTTTTGAATTACGAAAATATGAATATTTTTTTATTCTTCTAAGTTTAAATTAATAGTTTTCAAATTTATAATGTAATTTTTTACTTAAGTTATTTTAAAGATGTTTTTTTATAAAAATTTTACTTATTAAGTTTGCAAGTTAAGTCTAATTAAGTTTTCGAGATTTAAATCTTTTGAAGTTTATAAGTTATTACTCATTATTTATTAATATATTACTTATAAGTAATATTTATAACTTGTAATTTAAATAATTAAATTTCTAATTTAAAAAATTAAATACAATAAGAATAAAACATTACACAAATTAAATTATATCAATTTAATTTATTTAAACACTACTAGAAATCATGCATGTAGCAACAATTATTTAGCAACAATTAAATATATGTTGCAATAGATACTCATTTGCAACGCTTATAACCTTTGCAATAGACAACTGAACCTAATGAAACACTTTAAGAGTTAATTCGTTTCATTAGTACGATAATAGTTTCCATAGTATCTCTATATTGCAATGGTTTGTGAAAATCATCGCCTTAGGTTCTCTATGGCAAGGGTTCCGTCAATTATTTTTCCACACTTATTTCCTTCCACTTATTTCACTACACCCGCCAATTTTTTTAATTAATTATTGAATTAAAATAAAAGGTAAATATATCAGATTAATTAGGTCAATATTCATCACTATTTGGAACAAGCCTCGTAAGTACCAGACTTCTCTCTCTTCTCTGTCTGAAGAAGAACGAAAGCTCATCCATGGCCTTAACCATTTTTCCTTGCTTTTCCTTGCAGGAATCTGCCACTTTCGGGTTTTTTTCTTCGTGAGTTGTACGTTTCTGCAGCTACAGGTATGTTGTGTGTCATTTTCTTCAAAGTCAGAAATTTGTTAGAAGCTAGGGTTCTTGACAAATGGGTTACTTTAAAGTAGTTTTTGATAGAGTTAATGTTTATAATGTCATCTTTTTGTGCATTAAAGTGTGTATTTCGATTTTGGTGAAGATTGAGAAATCTCTGCAAAAATGTTAGATGAAAATTTGTAGTTTAGGAAGAGTTAATATTTCAATCTGCATGATAGTTCTTATCAATTGAAAAATCTTTTGTTTTTGAACCATACAGAAGATTTCTAAGAATAAAATCTTCAATCTGATAGTTCTGATCTAAGTATTTTTCTACTATAAATGTCCTTGAAGTCGAGCATTAAGGGATTTTGTTTCTCTCTTTCGAGTATATTATTGAAGTTCTAAGTTTAAACTTTCCTCCTTGTCTGAATTTTTTTAGTGGAGAAACTACAAATAGGTCATCATCAAGCTCAGCTCAGTACTGCTAAAAAAAGAGGTAATGTTCCTATTTCTGTTTTTTCTTTCTTTTTCTTTTTTTAACTTTGATGTACATCTGTGTGTCGGAATCTTTTTCCTACTTAAAAAGTAAGTCTTTCCAATATTGAAATAACTTACCTTCAATTAAATATAATTCGAAGCTACACTTGAAATGTAGATGCATATTTTGTTTGAATGTTATAATACAACCTGATGGAGTACAGTTTTTGCATTTCTTATCATAGTATGATGTCTTAATGAATCTTGTAGCACTTGTTTTCAGTATATGAATATAAAATTGTGAAAATAAATAGAAATGTGAGTGACCTGCACATTTATTGATTTAATGTTCTTGAATATGTTAACTTTAATGTAATGTTCAAGTTGGTAGTGTTTTGGTTTCTCTTACAATCTTTGTTCATTATTGCTTATTCAATTAAATCATTCCATATGACTATGTTTTTTAAATTTAAGGTTTATATTGTAAGTTCAGAATGTTGATTACTTTATGGTTTTACTGTAAAAAGAAATTAATAATAATTTTTCTTTGTTATGAGTTAAGAGCTTCGATAACTAGATCATTCATGTTATTTTCTGCCTCAGTGAACTCTATCTCGTCCATTCCTTTCCCAGTGCACCAATGCGAGAAAGATATTCTTCTGAACATAGTTGTGTAGTGGTGGTGTGTATTCTTCTTGTAAGGCTTTGAGTGTTAACAACATATCTAAGGCTGCTTTTATATTTGGATCTTCATGTCTATGTTTAACCATACATCCAAGTTCTCTAAAGCTGCTCCTTGTCTTTTCTTATAAATTTTAAGCTTTACTATTGGGTTGCTTAGTTTCTTTAGTGAGGTTATTGACTTTGATTTTGTTGTCTTTTCATGCGCTTCACTTGTCTCTTAATTTTGTATTTAGTTTCCTTTTAGTCTACACTCATTTTCATTTATGTGTGTATGAATCTTGATTTTTACTCTTCTGTTTGTGTTGTTTATAATCATTTTCAGATGATTTTTTCCCCGTATATGTGCTCTTTAAATGTTGTGCATGTATAGATAGTTTAGAGTGTTGGACAAGATTTCCCTTTTATGTGACTTTCCTATTAGTCTTTTTTTTTCTGATTCATGTTGTATTTTGTGATCATTGCTGATTCTAGAACTGTGATTTAGTTCAGACTGGGTTTGTTTGAACAGTAACTCATCCTCTCAAGAGGAAGTGGTGCAATGTGTGTTGCTTAGTTTGTTCTGTGAGGCTGTTGTCTTTGACAAAATAATATTATGTTGTGTATTTTTTATATGAAATTCATTACATCTTGTAAGTGTTTAGATTTGTCAAAATTGTTTGACTTTATTGTATCATGTCTTATTATCTTTAGATTGAGTTTTTATATTTTAAATCTTTTATTTTTTTTCTCTTTTGACTAGTTGAAATTATAGGTAAAATTGGTATTGTTAAGTAGACAACTAATTAAGTATAACGAAAGTTCAAGGAAAACACACATTTTAGTTATGTTGTTGCATAAAATAAGATAGAGCCACTGATCAGAATCTTTTTTTTTATGTATTATCTTTTTAATTTTGATTTTGGTGTCATATAGGATATTCAATATTAAATGGATAGTGGATATAAAAGTTGGATGGGTCTACGGAGATCCACCAATGAGTATATCAGTGGGGTGAATAACTTTCTTGATAAAGCTTTTGAACTAGCTTCCAAAGGAGATGAAATATTGTGTCCTTGCAAAAAGTGTTCTAATTGTAGATGACATCAATGAAATGTTGTAGATGGTCACTTGATTGTTTATGGGTTTGTACAAGGGTACACCAAATGGATTTTTCATGGAGAAAGTATTTCCTCCAAAAATAATCCAGATCATAATAAGGAAGGTTCCAACATGCGTGGCATTATTGATGGCCTACTTTATGATACTTTTAGAGATGTTGCAGCTGATTTTGGGGTTGAGGGAGTGAGAGAGGGTTTATATGAAGATGTAAAGAAATTTTATAAGTTACTGGAGGAAGGTAAACAATAGTTATATCCTGGGTGTAAGAAGTTCTCGAAACTGAATTTCACCATTCGATTATTTTTGTTCAGATGTATTCATGGTTTGAGTAATGTGGCCTTTGGAGACTTGGTAGACTTGTTAAGAGAGACATTTCCATTTGCTCATATACCCGAGTCGTTTCCAAAGCAAAAAATGTGATGAATGATTTGGGTCTTGATGATGAAAGAATACATGCATGCTCTAATGATTGTATGTTATTTTTTGAAGGAAAATGAGAAGGAAGATAATTGTTCTGTTTGCGGCTCGTCTAGATGGAAGATTGTTAATGATCCCTTGACTAATGAAAGCACCAAAATTCCTGCAATGGTTTGAAGGTACCTTACCTTAAAACCTAGGCTTCAGAGAATATTCATGTGTCCTGAAACAGCTGCAAATATGAAATGACATGATATTGAACGACCCAAAGATAGAAATATAAGGCATGCGATTGACATGGAAGCTTGGAAGAATTTTGATTCCTTGCACGACGATTTTGCTAGAGATCCTCCTAATGTTAGATTGGGTCATTCAAGTGATGGTTTCTCAACCCATTTCGAACCATGAGTATTTCTCATAGCACATGGGCTGTTATGTTAATGAATTATAATTTGTCGCTGTGGATTTGCATGAAACCGGAGTACATGATATTATCTACTATCATTTCATTTCCATCGTCTCCAGGAAACGATATTGATGTCTACCTTCAACCACTAATTGAAAAGTTGAAAGAATTGTGTGAAACTGGTATGGAAACATATGATGATGATTCTTACCAAACTTTTCAATTGTGTGCAGCCTTATTGTGGACAATCAGTGATTTTCCAGCCTATGCAATGCTTTCTGGTTGGATCACAAAAGGAAGAAAGGCATGACCAACTTGTAATCATGGGACATGCTCTCAATATATCAAGCATAGTCGCAAAATGTGTTACATGGGTCATCGTGCATTGTTACCTCCTGATCATTCATTTCGAATAGATAAGAAATCATTTGACGGTACAGAAAATCACAGATCTCCACCTACACCCTTATTAGGCAAAGAAGTATTCGAAGAGTTGCGTGGATTCAATAATGTTTTCGGAAAGGGACAAAAGAGGAAGCGTCGTGACAGCGAGGGTCAAGTAGAACAGATCTTGATAAAATGCAATCCGAAATCAATGACATTATGTGATCTTGAAAAGATTTACCCTCCATTTTTTTTTTGATATAATGGTAGATATGCCCATCTATTTAGTAAATGAAATGAAGTTTGGGGGTCCGACACATCTTCGTTGAATGTATTCCACTGAAAGAAACCTATGTTTCTTCAAAGGGCTTGCTCGTAATCGATTTCATCTAGAAGCATCTATACTAGAGGGATTCGTGTCACCAGAGCGCATGAATTTATGTTCCATATACCTACATGCTGAGGTGAAAACAAAACTCAGTTGATACCAATTAGAGGATGAGAAGGGAACTGAATCAAATGGAGATGATTTGTCACCTATATTTCCTAAATTTGGCCATCCCATTGGAAGGGAGAAAAAAAGAAAAGGCAATAATTTTCACATGGATTTCCAGTTATGTCATGATATACACCGATATGTATTGTTTAATACATGATATGAAAAAATGGAGACCTTCATCATGTAAGATTTGTCACTTTTACTATAAACTTCATTACTTTTTATATGATAAGAGATTTGAAACATGCTAATTTGAAATATGCTTGGTTGCAGGGAACATAAGATTGTAATTGACAATCATAGTAGAGCAAATGCATGGATTAGAGCACAGAATCATAGTCAAGAATTTGGTAACTGGTTTAAGAAGAAAGTTAAATCTATTGAAGTGCCTGAACATTTACGAAAACTTTCTAAAGGGCCTAATACTGCGGCAAAAAGGTATACATCATATTATATCAATGGATATAGATTTCATACAATGAAACGAGATATCTAAGGTAAGACTCAGAACTATGGAGTGACTTTCTCAGCAACGACTGCTAGTTTTACTAGCGCTAGAGACCAAAACCCATTGATGGAGAGGTTTTCTATTATGGAGTTATTAAAGATATAATAGAGATTGATTATTGGGGCTACTTTAGTGTTTTGTTGTTTAAATGTAATTGGTTTCGTAATGAAGTAGATGAATATGGATTAAATCGGGTATATTTCAATAAGTTATGCAGTAATGAAGATCCATTTGTACTAGCATCTCAAGTGCATCAAGTTTTCTATGTGGAGGATCCAATTGAAAAAGATGTTTATTATGCAAGGACTAAAGTCAATGTTGATTTATTTGGTTTATAAGATTAGAATTGTCCTAATATTGGAGACAAACTTTGGGGATCCAGACAATGACATTGGAACATCAAATCGAATATCTGATGTTGATCTTAGATGGTCGAGAGAAGATGTAATTGGCGATGTCATTGATATGCCAACTCATGATCAACATTCAGAAAACATGGAAGAAGATTATATGGACACATCAGAATAAGATGAGGACTTTGATGATGTCGATTCGGATTGGATGGTGGCTGATGATTGACGAAGGAATTTTTGAACTTCTTTTAGTATATCTCTATTGCATTTTCTTATATGTACTATTGGTTTGAAAGTCAATTGAATGAATGCTGATTTTGCCTGTTTTATTCCTATTGTGTACTTCTGTGTTTTTGGGTTTTCTAAATATTATTAGAGATTGTTTTAGTGTTTCTTTTGCTGAAATGAGCTGATTGATTTTGCATCAACATTCATATGTGCATCAGGCTGCAAGAAGTGTTGATTCTGATTTCTGATTCACCCTTTCTACTTTTTTCTACTTTATTTTACTATTACTATAATCTTATTTTACTTTATTCTATTGAAATGTCTAACTCCTTATCTGTACATGTCTTTTTTTTTTTTTACAGTTGGTATTCATGAAACAAGGAGTGTCTTCAAGAATAAGGAATAGAGAAGCAAGAGCAACTGTTCCAGCTGGAACACTCACATCTTTGGTGAATCAAAAGAATTGTTGCTAGCTAAAAAAAGACAAGATCTAATCGCCACAAATCGTCAACGTTTAGAATATGTAATTGAAGAAGAAGATCTTCTAGAATCACAGTCCAAAGACAGGAGTTCGTATACAAGCTGACTCAACTAACAATGTAGTGCAACTATTGGAAGAACAACTTTAACTGAATTCTACTGCCCTTGAAGAAATAAACAATGTGCAGACCAAGGCAAGAACATCAATATTTTATTTATAATATTACTTGTCTTTTTTAATTATAAAATCAAATTACAAATACTACTGTGGAAGGGTGAATTTTTTTTGAGTATTATTGTAGAGTCCTCCACTAAAAAAAGACAAAGAGGTTAAACAAAGATGTTACCTGTACATGTAAGGCATATCGTAAACTGATTATACTGAATAAACTTGTTCAGCGCAGTTGGACCTAGTAATGATGTCGTGATAGAGTTGAGCAGCTTCCTTGGTACACTTGCTAGGAATGAGACCCTTTGTCCTCTTAATATATAAAAGTGGAAGCTGATGGACACAAAAGATGATTTGTGGGATTATACCAAGGTTTCAAGTATTCAATTCTCCGTTAAGTTAAATATATTTAAAGTTTATTGCATTAACTCAATGTTCAAATTTTCAGGAGAAATATGTCATTCTAGAAATTGGTGTTAGATGGACTTTAAAAACAGTTCAAGAAGCTTTGAGAAGGTGTAAGTTTGATTTGAAAAAACACCACTTTGATGCCTACGCTAATGATCAAATTTGGATGGAAACAAGCCTGCTGATGTTCCAACATCTCAATTTAAGGAACTTCTTAAGTATTGGAACTTAGAAAAATTCCAGATAAGTCTTACTAGTTTTTACTGGTTCAATTATGTTAAGTTGGAGTTTACATTATCATTTTCCCTTTTGTCCTTGTTGGATTTAGAATAACTTGTAATACATGTTTCTTGGTTGAACCTTACTCCTTATGGATTTAGTTACTTTTCTTTTAGTAACAGAATATTGTGATTAGCTTGTTTAGTGGTTATTTTTCCTCTTCATTCCCAAAATATTTTAAGTTATATAATTAAAGAGCTCTTTCTTCTTTAAGTGATCACTGTCTGTTCTGTCTCTTCTTTTTGGGAGCCACTGAGCTCTTATTTTATTTTTATGAATCAATGTAAAGAAAGTTTCCTCTTCTATAAAAATCACTTGATCATTGTGGAACTTCTCTTCTATTTGTAGAAAATGTCAAAAACCAATAGTGAGAATCAAAAAAAGTTGAAGAATCCACATATTGTTGGCAAGAAAAGCTTTGATTTAGTTCTGAATGATTTGGTATGAGCTCTTGCGTAGAATTGAATAAAAACTTGTCACATTTTAAAAAAATGTTGGATATCCACTTTTAATGTCTACAAGAAAATAAGAGGGAAAGTAGTGATACTCCATCAGCTAAGGAATTTTTTGTGGTTACAAGAAAAAGAAAGCCCAATCGATCATACAAGGATACATATGAAGATACAACTACTAAAATTGGGATATTTCTATCTAATTTTTATTTTGTTGATTTAAATATGTTTTTTCATATTTACTCTTTATGTGTGTACTTGAATTGTGTTGTTTTTTTAATAATATAATTGCATTATAGGCTGAGATGGAGAATATTGAAATGCAACAAAAAGAAGATGGAAATGAGACAATTGATGCATTTTCTTTTGTCATGGGATCAGAACATCCAGGACGTTTGAGATTATATGGAAGAGGGGTTACAAAAACTACTTTGAAAAGGAAAGTGGAACATTTTGAAGCCTTGTCAAATGCAACAAATGACCTCGTGAAAAAGATGGAAGAGAGAATGATGAGAATGGACGAAAAAATTGAGGAACAGAAAGAATAATATGACCAACAAAAGACGACCATGCGACAAAAAATTGTAGAAGATGTCACAACAAAACTTCAGCGTTCAGGCTTACCAATTGATGCTAATGTTATAGAAAAATTACTTGATGTTCATCGTTCATCTACCTGTAGCAACAAGGAAGGTCAGAATCCGCCTCCTTCTTCTTCATTTTCTTCTACTAGTGGTTTTGCGATTTCTTGTTTGGTTCATCTTCATCTGTGGATTGTTATGTTAATGTTCTTCTACTTCTTTTTCTACTTCTTTTTCTTGTGCTACTACAGTTGCAATCTTCTTGTATTATTGCTGGTGCAACTGCAATGATCCTTTTATTTATAACAAAGTTGATAGTATCGACATTAGTGTTACTGTTGTTTGCATAGTTTAGGTGTTGTTGATAGTATCGAGATTACTGTTGCTTTGTCTATTGTGTTTAACTGTTACATTTTGCTCAATGAATATCATGTTTATGATTGTGTAAACTTTTTAGTTCTGATTATGAGGATTGTAATTTGTGATTTATTAGAATTCAATGTCTTTCATCCTTTGGTGGGAAGAGTTTGAAAACCGTGGTAGTGGATTGAGTTGTCTTGTTCAAGTGCAATGTTGTGATGTAGTTAGCTAACTGATTTGTTTCTGACTTAGTTGTTCACTTGGTGCTTGTATCTGGTTACTAGCTGCTAAACTGTCTTCATCCGGATACACTTTTATAGCTATAGTTTTTGAGTTGGTTCCTGATAGGTTTGTCTCCTCATGAACAGTTAGAGCTTCTACCTCTATGTTAGAGTCTTGGTTTCCTGGTATTTATTTCCTGGTGTGTGTTTTTTTTACCTTTTCATTTCTGAACTTCCTCTTCCCTAATTGTTGACCCTTTTGAAATTGTAGGTGAACAAAATGATGAGAAAAGCAGGGATGGAAGCAGTGAAGACCTTACTTAAAAAGAATTAGTTTCTACAAACATTCTAACACTTTTTTACTTTTTGCCTAATTTTTGAAATTAAATGAATTCCAACTCTTGAGCATTCTAGCACTATTTTTACTTTTTGGCCTAATTTTGTGAAGTTGAATGAATGTCAACTCTTAAACATTCTAGGATTATTTTAATGTTTAGGCTTAATTTTTGTGAACATCAATGTATGTTGACTCTTGAATTGCAAATCAAGATCATTTGGTTTTATCTATAATATATGAATGCTACAAATTGATGTACATATTGGTTTAATAGGTTATTTCAAAAATGGCTATAGTAGCCTGCAATAACAATTAAAAAGGTATATTGCAATAGCTTAATAGCACTGTTGCAATAGTTAAGAAGAACCTTTGTAATAGGTCATTTGCAACGATTTGCATCTGTTACAAAAAGTACAAAAATGTGTCGTCCTAGAATAAAAAATAATTGTTGCTATAGATAAAGTGTTGCAACAGTTCACAATTGTATCTAGAAAACCTGTTGGAACAGTTTGAAACTATTGCAACAATCCCAGAAAATTATTGTCCTAAACTACAAAATAATTGTTACTGTAGATGGTGTGTGGCAACTCTTTACCATCGTCGCTATAAACTCTTTTGCAACGATTTATCAACTGTTGTAACAACTGTAGAAACATGTCTTCCTAGATTAAAGAATAAATGTTGCTATAGACGGTCTGTGGCAACGACTTATAACTGTTGTTGTGAAACCGTTACTATAGATGTATCGTAACAACCTTATATGCAACACACCAGTTTCCGTTGACATAGCTCAATTGCAACACTCTTTGAGTCTATGGCAATAATTAGTCCTGTGCTGCAACATACATGTTTTCTAGTAGTGAATATTTGTATTATAAATTATAATTTCAATTTACAACTACTAGTAGAGTGCATAGTTTACGCAACCACCTTCTAGGAAGGGTTCTGTTTCAACTAAGCCACGAATGTAATACTAATAGGCGGTAGTTGGGTTACTTGGGTAGTATTTACTATTTCTTATTTAATATGAAATATAAATTATAATTTTATAAATATATAATATATATTAATTAATAAATATTAATGAATCAGAATCGGATAGGAACTGGAATAAACCACCGGTACCGAACCTCGGTTCCATTTTGTTCCATGTCCCGATTCGGGATGTCCCGTTCCGTCCCGTAGGCAATCAAACAGGGACAAATCAAAACGGTAACACACCGGTACTGATACATCCCAATGCGTTGCCCAGCCTTTGACCTGTGTTACACTTCCTCCTTTAGTGGTCGTTATTTGCGCAAATAGTTTTGATGAATTGAAGTAGTGAGTTCAAATAACCCATGTCACCTTTCTAACACAAGTTACCATTTTCATTATTGTTTAGCCATTTTTGGTAGCAAACATTTGTCAGATAACTAACTTGTGCCTACTTTCACTATATATTTTCCACTAACACATTCAATGCAAAACAATGATAATTAATACCAAAGAATCTCCATTAAATATATATTGTTTGCAACCTAAATTTTAGGCTATTATTTCAATGACAGATGAACTTTTACAAGAAATTGATTTGTCTTGAGTAAATAAAAGAACATTTTCACTAAAATAATTTAAGATTTTATATGAAATGATCACACTTTAAAAAATATTTTGATGGTTTTTCTTTTTTAGGTTATTGATTAGTCATATTTACATCTATTAGTCCAACAAAATGTCCCAACAAAAAATGTCAAAGTACATAAAATCGCTGTATCTGTAACCCCATCTAATTTGAGTATTCTTGAATAGAAGTAGAATTTAATGTAAACGCCTCATCTTTACTTCCCAGTTTACATAAAAAATGCTCCTATCGGCAATCAACGGGATCTCCATTTTCGTCATTTTTTTCTATGGAGTTGCTTCCACCTTATTCCTCTTATTATTTATATGATTCAAGTACTATTGATGGTTTGACAAATTTTGACAAATCTCTCAAAATACTTTTGAGGATGACAACATGAACTAGGTTTACATGACATGAACCAAGTTTTCAAAAGTAAAAAGGCAGGAAAAATTTCACTCAGTCAGATATAAAAAAGGAAAAGCTTGTTCCTAACAACAATTCAAATTAAAAAGAATATGATAAAAGCGGATGAGTCCAAAACAAATATAGAAAAAGGAAATAAATTCTATAAGGAAAAGGATTTGTATTCGAGGAAAAACTAATTCCTTTCATGGTAGAAATTGGTCAAGGTCAAATCAATCTTTATAATAGGAAAAGGCTGAAGAAAGAGAGGCGTTGATGATTCTGAGATTTGGACTCATTTAGGGTTTTGTTTTTATAGAAGTAGTGTCCTCAAATGCTTATTTTGTGCCAATAACTGATGTAAAGACCTTGATTTCCAGGTATATAGATTGAGAACAATTAAAGGACACTAACAGGAAAAAAGGAACAAATAAACTGAAGAAATGAAAAAGGGCGAGCCTGACGACTACAAAGAGCACTCGGCGTGTCACCAAATGGATAATCAGACCGCCTAAAGTTCCAGTGTGCCAAGCCCTGAGAAGAAAAAAATAAGTCGGTGAGAGAAAGGAGCAGTCGACGTATCGAGGAATAGTTTCACGATGCAGTATTAGGTCGCCCAAAGTAATAGAACCTTGAGGATGCTGAATTAAAAAACAGAAGGGCGATAAAAGTTGCCAAAGGGCGGCTCGCCGAGTGGTTGTAATCCCGACTTACTTCGCCCAGTGAGTCTTTGCAGAACATTTTGGCGACTATTAACTACATTTTGAACATTTAGTTTAGTATCTGAATCCTATCTAAGCTAATATATTTTTGAGTTTTGAACTGGGAAACAAGTTTTCTCTTGTTTTTTCCTAAATATTGAAGAATTGATGTTTTTCACTTTGAAAAATTGGAAGTGGGTCTTTCAGATTCTTTGAATTGGAGCATTATAAGGGACAAATGTACTCTTACACAGTTCATGGATAATCAATTTGGTAATGATATTTACCTTTTTATGATGTCTAGATAAAATCCCAATTCTTGGGGTGTGATTATGTGATTATGGACTTATTTAGTTTATGGGTATTGCTAATTGTTAGTTTAATTAGAAGTGAGTTTAATCATTTATTGCACTTTAATTTAAGAATTGTAGTTGCAAATACAGTTCTATCTTTGTGTTCTAGGCTTGCTCAAGAGAAAGGTTTTAGAACTAAGGTTTTTGCTTTACGGTGAATGGGTATTGTGTTGACATGGTTTCAGGTCAAGAGAGGGAATCCTAAATCGAATCGCACAAATTCAGATCAAGAGAGTGAATACACTAAGTGAAGGTTAATCGTATTTTGAATGATTGTTGATGTTCAAGAGAAATCAACTTGATTCGGGGGTAAATTGTCCGAGAGAAAGTTTATCTCCTCTATAGCCTATCTTACTCACTAATATCTAGCTATTTACTAATAGTTGCAATTACTCATTTGCCTATATTAGCCTAAAATTTCACTACATTCCAAGAACCCGTCTCATTATTTGTTAAGTTTTATTATTTACCACTATTTGTAGTGGGTAATCAAAACCAAAGCCCCTAATTTGACAGTCATGTCACCCCTTGATATGAATGATGTTTTTCATTCGATAATTTTTATTCCTATGATGACTAATTTGAACATGTTCATACTTCCCAACTGAATCTTATACACGTACCACTCCCTATGGGATTCGACCACAACTCATTTAGTTGGGTATATACTGATTAACTATTGTTGGCGCTTAGAATTGGATGAAGTGTATTTGAAATGTTATTAATAAAAATGGAGCTACTGCCGAGGAGTGGTATTGTTTGAAATTCTTTTGGTGACATTGAACTTTTTTCTTTTTAGTCATAGTTGATTCTACTTACTTTTTATTTTTGTTTGTGTGTTGTTATTTAAAAAAGAGGAAATGAGTGTCAACAGAAGCAATGATATACAAGTGGGCAGTTAAGATGACATTGGCAATCTCAATGATGTCGATGAGCTGAATGTTAATGACCCTAAATAGACCAAAGAACAAATTGATAAAGATTAAGAAAAGGACCAAAACCTGGCAAAAATGATGACACAACTTGACATTTTAGCCAAGAATGTCATGGGAGCTGGTACTAGAAGTGTAAATGATGCGAGTGTTGGGTGTGTAGCGCTGTAAAACAAGGGCATGTTTGAAGCGCTGTAAAACGAGGAAGTAATCTTCTTAGCAAACCAAGGATGTGGTTGTCTTGTAAACTATCGAAGACCGAGTTGTAAGCAAGGTCAGAATAGGGATGAGGGTTGGAGAGATCGTGATAGAGGGTGGAGGGATCGTAACCCCACTTGGAAGGAAAGAAATAGGGAGAAGGATATGTATGTTCTTCCCCACGAGTGTTAAAAGCCCAATATTCTGAGGGTGGATGGACTAAAGATCTGTTATCTCGTATTCTTAAAAAGATGAATGGTCTGATAAAATTTTAAAGTAAATTAAGGAAGATATATCGACCCTTAACCAGATGGTGACCTCTAATCCCGGCTCTATCAAGTAGTTGAAGACCAAAATGGGTCAAATTTCTTCTCATTTAAACCCGAGACAACAAAGGGGTCACCTATTGATACTATGGCGAACCCTAAGAATGAAATTTGAGTGGGGACTTGCGTCGTGGCACAACATTAACTAAAACGCTTCTTAGGAGGCAACCTAAGTTTTTATTGCTTTATTTTTATTTTTGGAATGATGATTTGTTGATTGTGCAGGATGAAGTGTATAATGTGTTTGGAAAGTGCAAATTGGCGAGCAAAATGTGTAGACGACGACTCACCGAAGAGGTGGAGAGCCTGATATGGACCGCCATTTGACTAAGGAAAATATCAGGATGGAGTCTGTAAAACTCGACGGGCCCATGGACAATTCGAAGGATCACCAAATAGGTCGTTGAACCCGACTTTTTCCACCATTGGGGACCATAAGTCAACAGAGGTCCTATAAAACTCAGCGAGGTAAGTAACCACACGGAGTGTCACCAAGTGGTTCAGCGAGGAAAAATAACATTACGAATGGGCGTGAAGTGGACAATTTTTAAAAGGCTAAAGGTTTAAAATTTCAAACTCTTTCACATTCCCTCACTTTTAACTTCAACACAATCACACCTACACTTCAAAATTCCTATATTTTTGCATTTTCTTGCTTTGTGTTGGTCATTCTTGTGGTTGGTGTTGGAAATCTTTGCCGCCTATCATTGCAAATTGTAATTCGGTATTAAAGTTTAGTTTTTTTGAACCCTGAATTCTTAAATATTGATTTAATTCATTTGCAATGGTGTATTTCTTATTGATGTGTGCTAGGCCTATCTAAAATCATGGATTTGTGGCTTTGTGCCAATTTAAAATTTTATATTATGCCTAAATTTTCTAAGTTATTGATTTCAAACTATGCTTAAAAATTGATCATAAATTGTTGGGTTGCGCTTAAATGTTGTAGAGTCTGGTAGGTGAAGTCTGAGTAACCTTATTTTTGAGTCTAGTAGGGTGAAGTTTGAGTAACCCAAATTGTGCTAAATGACATACTTTGCCCAATGATGGAGCATTTGACATCATTCTTAAGGGCTAAAATCGTCACATGACCAATTTTGTCCAAATTAGGGGAAGTCTAGGTACCCTGGTGGCATCGGTCTAATGGGTCTAGGTTTACTTGAGAAAGTATATGGTTTGATTTTGTTATTAGGGCTTGCGGGGTAGTTTTGGAAGTAGGAGTTTAAAATAGGCACGTTGGGTAGTTAGGCAAGCTGGGTCGAGCTTGCCGAACCACTCGACGGTTTGCCAAGATCCCCCTTGATCGCCTTTAATTTTGTGGTTCTTTTGAGTTTAGTTTTTTAACTTTCACTGAGATGCCTGAGTTTGCCGAGTGCACTTGGTGACTCATTGAAAGTCTTCTTTTATCACCCTTTTTGCGCCCCTAACCTCTAAAACACTTTGGCGGGGATAATCTGTGCTTGCCGAATGATGTCAACAATTTTCCAAAAAGGCCATTCTCATTGCTGACATAGCATTTTTCAAGAAAATTTTGGAGATAATCCATATAGCGAGCCCAATCTGGCTCGCCTAAGTCACTCGGTGACTCGCCTATCAGTTCGGCGAGTCTTTCTGCAACTTATTTCTGTATATTTTTTTAAGTATTATTAACATTCTATGATGTTTTTGCAAATACGGATCGAAATGACTTGGATATGCCGCCCCACAAAAGGTAAAGGGGCATAGTTATTAATGAGGGGGAAACTACCCCTTTTAAAAGGGGAAAGAAGGCACCTCCTAAAGTACTCAAAGGAAAGGGCTAAGAGCCTGTATCTGAGGTACCGGAGCATAACTATGGCACTAGTTGAGAATAGAAGTGGGGTGCAGCAACCATAAAATCAATGATGTGCTTGACTGAGCTACTTTATTTGAGCATTAGTATGAGGTCCTAGATAAAGATAAGTCCTTTAGATGCTCCTGATTTCAGATATCACCCCGAGATGGATGGAGGCAGGAGCTCTAATAGAGAATAACGACTTGAATATAACTGCACAGTATTGGTTGGGATTCATCAACTGCTTCATCATGCCTTAACAAAATAAGTCCATCCCCTGCCACCCAATGACGGCCTACCCCAGATCCATCATATATCGGAAGACTCTCAACTTTGGACTTATTATGGAGCAGAAGATTACCATGGGGGCCAAGCAGCGCCAGACGTCCTTTTCCTTTTCAATCCTGATCATAGAGTTAAGATGGCGTGCAGGAGTTCTCCTGACGAGAAGAGGGACATCTAGGTCACCCCACCATCCTTCATCGACATTCAACGTATAAAGGTCGAGTACACTCGGGAGGAGAAAAATAGGAGGAGAGCAGCTCCAGTGGATGCATACCTAGAGGTTGACGTTGAGAAGATACCTGCAGAGGCATATTTTCCTACTCCGACCTCGGGACTGCAGGTACACCTGCTTCTACTTCATCCCAGGCTCCTGGTACTTCTACGACTTCCAAACCCACCAGGATTACTCAGGCCATGATCGTGAAGATGGGGTACTTAGCCTATTCTGTTGATGTACGGGCTACCCGATTGGATGTTGAGCTACCATGAATGATTGAGAGGGATATCCTATATGTATTGACACCCTCTACAGAATCTATTGACACTCTCACGACGAGAGTAGAAACTTGTGAGAGTTGATAGAGGGCTACTTCAGAGTTTATGACTTTGAAACCCGAGGTTGCTAGTTTGAGAAAGGATGTGGCCTACTTCATGTCCACATACTTCACTTCACTTTTGGAGGCAGTTGATGATATGGATGCCCCAACAACTTAAGATATTACTCTGTCCACCACCGGAGATGTGTCGATGGATGATGTGGCAACAACTGAGTTAGATGAAGAGACAAATGAAAAGCAGATATGGGTGCCAGATGAGACAATCTATGGAAACCTGCCAGAGGTATAGGAGATGATTCTACAATCGGTGATTCATATATTGGTAACAGAGAAATCCATGATAAACCTAGTGGAGCCAGTAGTACTGATATTGCACCGAGCGCTAATGCCTCGACAGATGCAACAATTGTGTACACAGAACCCTTCTTTATCTCCCTCTTTGTCTTTTTATTGACTTTTTAATATTTTGCAACATTTGAGGTCAAGTGCATTTTTTTTGTAGTGGCGTGAGGTATTTTCATACCTGCATCTTTTGACTACTTTTGTATATATTTGGTTTTTAATTCAAATTGTGTTTTGATATTGTTTTTTGGATGTTTGAGCTTATGACACCTTATTATTAATGCAAGTGGTAATCTTTCTGAAAATTTTTTTCCACCTTTAATGTATGATTGTGGTTGTTCTTGAGAAAATTTAACTATGAGCCATGATCAATATCGATGACTTGAATAATGATTTTAATTGAACAAAAATGAATGCATGGCTACGATGATGCATATGAAGTTGCATAGACAATGTGAACTTTGTGTATCTCGTTGTAACTAGCAGATTATCGAATGAGTCTTCTTGTGATGAACATTGCACACTAGAGAAAATGTGGGTCTTGTTTGATATTGGTGACAATGTGATGTACCGTTGTTTCACAGTAGTTTTAATGCTTTTTCCTTAAGTTTAGTGTGTGTCCAAAAGCCTTTTTGTATTTATTTTCATGTAAGTTTCTCCTTTTTTGCAGGAAATCTGTCCATAGATGAACGCAAAAGTTTTTGATCGAGAAATGAATAAGAGACCACCTACGGAGCTTATGATGGTCCATCGAGTCTGGACGGTCCGTAGGTGGCATCGTAGAGAGGAGAGAAGCTGCTTAAGGAAAATGGGGAAGTCTGACCTAGTGTGGGATTACGGAAGTCTATGACGGACCATCACAACCACGATGGTCCGTCCTGCTGGTTTGACGTAATGATCAGAGAGTAGTCCCAGTGCTCAAATTCCAAGAAGTTAAAGTATTATGGAATGGAGACACTCGACGGACCGTCTTTCTTTAGAACTATGTTTAAGGTAGAAATACATGTAGTCTTAACTTGTACCTCCTCTAGTCCAACATCCTCCTCATTTTCGATTTCCACATTCTCTTGTACCTTATCTTGGGGCGCAAGATAGGACTCTTGCCTGGGAGAATTTTCAGTTTGGGTTTCACTTCTAAATGGTTTTACCCTTCCTTGTTCGCTACTCTTTCTTTTCCTCTACCCCTACCTTGAATGCGATCTCTTGTGAGCTCCCTAGATGGCTCATTGGTGTGGACCGCAGGCTTGAGCCATTGTATCACATGTTAACCATTTGCAAACAGAAGAGTGAGGAGATTAGATACCAATTAAAATCAAGTCATAGCACGAAAAAAGAAGAAGACAGTGAGATTTCCTACAATTTTATAGTCTTTCAAAGAAAAGTACATACGTCTCTGTACCGTTACGCAAACTACTATACTCATTTTGGTACAGTGAGATAACAAATTTAGGGCTTTGATACCAATTTTTTCATGACCAATACCACCAACTGAAACCCACAATAACCCACCGGTGGGAGAACCACTACTGCACCCTGGCTAAACAATATAAGGAACATAAGTATTTATCGATATGGAAGCATTTTTAAATGGGATAAAAATAGAGTTTTAATAAACTCTTAGGTTATGAATAAACAATTATACAAACTATTGCGTAAGTCAACCCCTACCAATAAACAAGTCTAAGAGAGAGGGGCAAAACCCCAAAAATGAACATACAAATAAATCTAACTAAAACATTTGAGTTTTAAAAGAATGTACCAAACAATACAGGATTCATGGTAGCCTGGAAGTAGTGGTTTACCCTTGAATTCGGTCTCGACCAGTATTCTCCTAATTGAGGTATCTCTTTAGCTGCTTGAAGATATATGTACTCAATAAAAAATGAGCAAGTGCAATATTAGTACACAACCAAAGTGTACTAGTAGGATCACACAACTGTTCTAGTAAGCATAATATACACAAGCAATTCCAACACACTAAACACGCAAAATGTTTTAGGTTATTGAGCCTGATTAATATTTGATGTACTGTCATATGTTAATGTTCACGCGGTTTATTCTCCATTTATTCTCTGTAACCAAAAATACTCTGATTTATTAATATATATACCCCACCACCGTGGAATTTTACTCACGGGGTGTTACCACAAAATAATGATTTCTCTCTTTCTCTCCCTAGATCTCTCATCTCTTTCTCTCTAAAGTTCTTGTGTTCTTTATTCATCAAGTATGAGTGTGTGGATTCTATCCTAACAACTGGTATCAGAGCTAAGGAGATTCAACGCGATCACTGAAGATGGATAGTTCGAAGCTTGTAATTGAGAAGTTTGATGGATCCGATTCAGTTTCTAGAAGATGCAGATCAAAGATTATCTGTACCAGAAAGATCTTCACGAACCATTGACCGGGGTGAAACCGAAATCCATGACGGAGGAGAAGTGGAAGGTCAAGGATTGCCAGGCTCTAGGGTTGATCCGATTTACTTTGTCAAGAAATGTGGCGTTCAACATCGTGAAGGAGAAGACTACGTCCGATCTGTTGAAGGCACTGTCAAACAAGTATGAAAAACCATCGGCGATGAACAAGGTATATTTGATGCGTAGATTATTCAATTTACAGATATCTAAGAATGGATCTGTTTCTGATCATATGAACGAGTTCAATATGATTGTGAGTCAACTCAATTATGTGGATATTAATTTCAAAGATGAAATTAAGGCATTGATTTTGATGTCATCTCTGCCGAGTCTTGGGATACTGTTGTTGTTGCGATAAGCAGTTCCCGTGGATCTGAGAAACTGAAGTTCGATGAAATCCGTGATGTTGTTCTTAGTAAAAGTGTTCACAAACGAGAAGTGGGAGATTCATCGGGCACTGCTCTCAGCGTTGACCGAAGGGGGAGAAGTATGACGATAGGACAAAATCAACATGGTCGATCAATATTAAAAAATCGAGGAAAATCTCCAAATAGATCAAACGTGACTCTGTGGAGAAAAAGGGCACTTTCAGATGAGTTGTACAAAGCCAATGAAGAAACAGAATCAGAAATCTGGAGATGACAATGATTCTATAATTTCAGCAGAGGACATTGGGGATGCTCTAATCTTTAGTGTGAATAGCCCGGTTGAATCATGGACTTTGGATTCTGGTGCATCTTTCCATTCGTCTCCAAGCAATGTGTTGTTCCAAAAGTTTAAATATGGAATTTTTTGAAAGGTGTATCTTGCTGACAATAAATCCTTAGGGATTGAAGGAAAGGGGGGATGTTTCCACAAAGACCAACTCGGGAAAACAGTGGACATTGGAGGATGTCAGATATATTCCTGGGCTCAAGAAAAATCTGATCTCTGTTGGTCAGTTGGATAACACGGGATATGCAGTAGAGTTTGGGAAAGGTTCGTGGAAGATTGTGAAAGGTGCTATGGTAGTAGCTCATAGCACCAATTCTGGAACCTTGTACACCACTGCAGGGTGTATTAACATGGCTGTTGTTGCTGAAGGTGCTTTCGGTTGATGTCTGTGTCACAATAGACTTGGAAACATGAGTGCTAATGGAATGAAGATTCTAGTTGCAAAAAGAGCATACGAGGGTATGAAATCTGTTGATATGGGTCTTTGCGAGAGCTATGTTATGGGCAAATAGAAAAGAGTAAGCTTCACAAAGACTCCTAGAGAGCCAAAGAAAGTGTTGTTGGAAATGGTCCATACAGATGTTTGGGGACCATCTCCAGTATCATCACTTGGAGGATCAAGATTCTATGTTACCTTCATTGATGATTTGAGCAGGAAGGTAGGGTTTTACTTCTTGAAGCATAAGTCAGATGTGTTTGCAACTTTCAAGAAGTGGAAAGCTGAAGTTGAGAATCAGATTGGTTTGAAAGTCAAATGCCTAAGGTCTGACAATGGAGGAGAGTATGACAAATCAGAGTTCAAGGTATTCTGTGCAGCTGAGGGAATCAGATTAATGAGAACAGTTCCTGGTAAGCCAAGGCAGAATGGAAATGCTGAGAGGATAAACACAACATTGAATGAGCATGCAAGGAGTATGAGGATACACTGTGGGCTCCTCAAAAAATTTTGGGCGTATGCTGTGAGCACAGCTGCATACATGATCAACAGGGGACCATCAGTTCCTTTAGGGTTCAAGATTACAGAGGAGGTGTGTACAGGAAAAGAACTAAAGTACTCACACTTGAGGACTTTTTGTTGCACTGCTTATGTTTATGTTGATCCAGAAAAGAGAGACAAACTTGATGCCAAGGCTGTGAAGTGTTACTTCATAGGCTATGGTTCTGATTTGTTTTGTTACAGGTTTTGGGATGACAAGAACAGAAAGATCCTGAGACATTGTGATTTGACATTTAATGAGTCTATCCTGTACAAGGACAAAGAGCAGAAGGTTCTAGAGATCACAAAGCAAGTGGGAGTTGAGGTTGACTCTAAGAAGAGTAACCCTAGAGACATCGAAGCAGATACTCAACCAACTCCTACTGAAGAATCTGAAGTGGAGCAAGTTACAGTTGAGCAGGTGTTATGGAGATCATCCAGAACCATAAGGGTACTAGATAGGTATTCACCTTCATTACACTATCTATTGCTGACTAATGAGAGGGAACCAGAGTCTTTTGATGAGGCCCTACAGGTGGAGGATTCGATCAAGTGGGATCAAGCGATTGATGATGAGATGAGGTCACTTGAGAAGAACGACACATGGGTGTTGACTGAGTTACTTGCAGGGAAGAGAGCCTTGCTGAACAAGTGGGTGTTCAGAATCAAGACAGAACCAGATGGTAAAAGAAGGTTCAAGGCTCGTTTAGTGGTTAAAGGATATTCACAAAGGAAAGGTATTGATTATGCTGAAATATTTTCTCCTATTGTGAAATTAACCTCTATTCGAATTTTGTTGACTATTGTTGCATCGGAGATTTTGCATCTAGAGCAAATGGATGTAAAAAAATCCATTTTTACATGGATATCTAGACAAAGAGATCTATATGCAGTAACAGGAAGTATTTTTGGTTCCAGGCTAGGAACACATGGTGTGGAAGCTCACCAGGAGCTTGTATGGACTAAAGCAAGCACTAAGGCAGTGGTACAAGAAGTTTGACTCCTTCATGACCAAGAGCGGATTCTGCAAAGCTGAAAAGGATCCGTGTTGTAACTTCAAGAAATACACTGATTCATATGTCTTTCTACTCTTGTATGTGGATGATATGTTGATTGCAGGATCTAGTAATTAGGGAGATTAATAATTTGAAGACAAGGTTGTCTGCAACGTTTGACATGAAAGATTTAGGTCCAGCGTAGTAGATTTTGGGGATGAGGATTTCTCGGGATAGATCTGCTGGAACTTTAAATCTATATCAGGAGTGGTACATTGAGAAGGTGTTGAGCAGATTCAGGGTTAATGATGCTAAGCGCAGGACTACTCCATTGGCAAATCACTTTAAATTGTCAAAGGAGCAGTCACCAATGACAGTCGAGGAGCATGAGCATATGGCACTTGTTCCATATGCTTCAGCAGTTGGGAGTTTAATGTATGCTATGGTATGCACTACACCTGATATAGCACATGTAGTGGGAGTTGTTAGGAGGAACATGGCGAACCCGGGAAAAGAGCATTGGGAAGCTTTGAAGTAGCTTCTGACATATATGAGAGGTACATCCAGTACTTCACTTTGTTTTGGCAAAGGCAAGGTTACTCTACAGGGTTTTGTGGATGCTGATCTTGGTGGGGATGTGGACTCGAGCAAGAGTACATCCGGGTACATTTACACCATAGGTGGAACAGCAGTGTGTTGGATGTCCAGGCTTCAGAAGTGTGTTTCTCTTTCATCTACTGAAGCAGAGTATGTGGCAATAGCTGAAGCTGGGAAAGAGATGATATGGCTGGAAGATAATCTGGAGAAATTGGGCAAGAAGTAGAGAGAATTCGTTTCTCAGATAGCCAGAGTGCCATACAATTGGTGAAAATCCTGTCTATCATTCAAAGACAAACCACATCAGAAGGCGGTACCATTTCACTCGCAGTGCAGTGGAGGATGGTGACATGTGCTTGGAGAAGATAGAGGGTGCACAAAACCCGACAGACATGTTGATTAAATGTGTTGATGTTGGGAAACTGGGTTATGCTAAACCTCGGTTGATCTTCTGTAGTTGTTGCTACAGATGTTGCAGTGCGGTAATGATGTTGATGATGAAGAGATTTTTTTTTTGAGAATGTATTTTTGGATGACTGAATCAGTTTCCAAGTGGGAGAATTGTTAGGTTGTGGAGCCTGATTAATATTTTATGTACTGTCATATATTAATGTTCATGTTGTTTATTCTCCATATTCTCTGTAACCAAAAATACTCTGATTTATTAATATATATACCCCACCGCCATGGAAGTTTACTCACAGGGTGTTACCACGAAATATTGATTTCTATCTTTCTCTCTCTAGACCTCTCATCTCTTTCTCTGGTGTTCTTCATTCATCAAGTATGTGAGTGGATTCGATCCTAACAAAATGCACAAGTGGTCCTCTCATGGAAACCACACCCGAACTGTTAGTGTGTCAGAATGTGGTACTCAATCCAATGTATGTGCCGTTACGTGACACACGGTCTCATATATGTATTGAAATGTGATACCCGTTCCAATGTATTTGTCGAAATGTTACAACAAATCCAATCAACACAGCCACAATCAGATCTACATCATAATGAATAGTATATATAGTAACATGGTCAAGTAATAGTTCATGGCATATAGTTGTTCGCATATAATCATTTCATTAAATTTTATACACATTTCACTATTCACATACAACACATTCATCAATGAAGAAATTATCATGCATTTATCACACAAGGAAGAAATCGAACCATCATTTACCTTTAAATCAAACCTGAATACTCCTAAGACATGTGAGACTTCCCTTTCTAGAGTCTTTTAGGTTGTTCTTGATCTAAAACAAGAAGATCCAAGTATCACTAAAATAGGTCTAATTTTCCTGTACAATAATAAAATTGTTAATTCAAGACCCAACCATGATCCTAATGTTCAACTATGGCTTTTCCCACTATTAAGTTCAGGCCCAAATCCTCCCTCAACGATAATTATCCAAGATTCTAAGTTCTACGAATTGAAATACAGATTAGGGGAGTAATTTCCTTACCTTTAGCACTAGAAGTCATGGGAAACTATCAAAAACTCATTCTTGACGCACTGGTGGCACGCCATGCTAGACCTTCTAGTGCATCTAGGGTTCGTCGCACCAGACTTTTCCTAGATCAATTTGATGAATTTTATTCTCATTTCCCGACCCTAATTTAATTAAAATGATTGTTTTCCTCAAATTTTCCTTAGATTCATTTACCCAATACAAGTAAACGAGAATCTGCTCAATATGATCAAGAAAAATTCTCAAATATCAAAATCCTTACATCAAGAATTCATCAAACTCCATAAGCAACGCATGAAGAACAAAACCTCAAGACCAACTATCAAGAATTCAAATCATTAACCATCCCGAAAGAAATTATGAATGGAATTTACATGGTTGGCGTGTAGGTGAATGGATCCAACACTAAGAAAACTTACTTTAATTTGGCAAAATTCATTGACAAATCTTAGAATTCTTTACAAATGCCTTGATCCTTTCCTCTTGAACTTCTATCAAAACCCTAAGCATAATTTAGAGTTGTAAAAACTAACCCAAATTAGCTTATAACCTAAAATATTAATTAAAACATTTAAAGTTGATAAGGTAAGGAAGAGACCAAATACCGCTCATTAATTAGGGTAAATTTCCTTAATTAGACACACGGAATTCAAATGGGCATGTCTTTCCTATCTAAACTAAAATTAAGCAAACTCAGCGGCGTTGATATGAGGATTACAAGATCTTTTATTTGATATCTTATTTGCCACCTAACACATCATGTATTGAAAGTCACGGTCGTTTGAAGTTGACCTAAAACTCATAACTTAGGCTTAACATGAATCATTCTCAAATTAGCCCTTTTTAAATTAGTTCTTTCTTAATATAGCACTTTTAATATCGAGGTTTTACAATATTTTTCCCTTGGGAACATTCGTCCTCAAATGATATCACACTAACTAGGATAAGGGTGGCAACATCTAACACCCATCTTAAACATTCAACATGGAATTTAACAAAACATTTCAACTTAAGAAGTACCAAGAAAATGATTTGTACCTTTGTTTTAGGCTTGTCTGAAAGCAAAGAGATATGTGTGTGTGGTTTTTTTGTCCTCCTCAGCCTCCCAAGTAGCTTCCTCAACAAACTGGTTCCTCCATAAGACCTGACCTGATGCTACCTCTTTGGTTCGCACGAACCTGACCATCAAGTATCTCAACCGAAATCTCCTAAAAATATTGGTTGTCCTTAAAACTAATATATCTGGCATGTATAATAAGTGAAGGATCACACATGAAGTTCTTCAACATTGAAATATGGAATACCTGATGGAATGCTGCTAAATCTAGCGATAGCTCCAACTCATAGGCTACATTGTCAATCTTCTTGGATATCGTGTAAGGACCACTATATTACAAACCTCATAACAATCTTCATGTGTGAAACCTTCAAATAAACCCAATCGTCCACCTCAAATAATAAGTTTGTTGTCCTTTCATCGTTACAGGAATTCAAACGAATTTGCGTTATTTTCAACCTTTCTTGAATGACCTTCACTTTCTCCATAGCTTGATGAAATCAATTCTGTCCTACCAACCTATCTTCACAAATCTCAAACCATGCAATAGGAGATCTACATTAACTCCCATAAAGAGACTCATAATGAGCCATTTGGATGCTAGTGATAAATGTTATTGTAACCAAACTCACTCATACGTAAGTGATCATCCTAATTACCGTTTAAATCAATCACACACGCCCTGAGCATATCCTCTAAAGTTTGAATCGTACGCTCTGCTTGAGCATCAATTTTAGGATGAAGAGATGTAATCTATTTTACATTCGAACCCAAACATTTATAGAAAGACTTCGAAAATTGTGCGTTGAAATGATGGACACTGGAAGTTCATGAGATCTGACTACCTCTTGAATATAAAACATCGCATAATCATCTGCAGCAAATGTAGTCTTTGCCAGTTAGAAATGGGATGATTTAGTCATGCAATCTATGATCACCTAAATTAAATCATGTTCCATGTGATACCATGGTAAACAATTAATTAAATCTATATTGATCATTTCCTACTGCCATTCCTAAATATCTATGTTTTGAGCCATACCATCAAGCCTCTGGTGCTCTTTGTATACTTGTTGCCAATTCGAGCACTTAACAACGAACTCTGCAATACACTTAATCATACTACTCTAGTAATAGACTTCTCTCAAGTCAGGATACATCTTCGTGGAACAAAGATTGTTAGAGTATCTGGATCTATGAGATTCCTCCATGATCCTCTCATGGAGTTTGTACACCCTTGATACACACAATCTACATTGATACCTTAACACACCATCTCCCCCTTTTTCAAAAGTCATTACTTTCTTTTCATGACCATTTGCCTTAAATTCAAGCAAAAAAGGGTCTAAGTCTTGTTTCTCTATCACTTCGGGCACTAGCAATGATTCAGCCCCATTCATCACCATTACTCCTCCTTCATTGGAATCTATAAACGTACTCCCAATCGTGAAAGTCTATGCACATCTTTGGCTAACTCTTCATTGCCTTCTTTAACATGGGAAGTAATACCCATTCAACAACCTACTCAAGGCATCAACAACAACATTAGCCTCACATGGGTGATAGAAAATAGTCACAACATAATCCTTAAGTCACTCCAACCACCTCCTCTGTATGAGATTAAGCTATTTTTGATTGAACACAAATTGAAGACTCTTGTGATCAGTGACCACATCAACATGAACACCATAGAGAGAATGACACCATCTTTTAAATGCAAACACTACAACAACCAACTCTAGATCATGACTTGCGTAATTTCTCTCGCAAATCTTAAGTTGTCGTGAGAACTAAGCTATAACTTTGCCATTTTGCATGAATAAAAAACCCAGTCTAACTCTGGACGCATCACAATACACAACCAAACTTTGTGTACCTTCCTGTATGGTCAATACTGGGTGTAGTAGTCAACCTATTTTCAATTCTTGAAATTTTTTCTCAAAAGCTTTAGAGCATTGAAACTTTGTTTTCTTCTGATTTAACCTTTTAAACAGGGATGAAATAGATTAAAAGCCCTCGATAAACCTTCTATATTAATTAGCCAATCATAAGAAACTTCTAATATCAGTTGGAGATGTGGGTCTAGGACAATTCTGCATTGCCTCAATCTTCTAAGTGTCAACTCGAATCCCATCACCAGAAACAATGTCACCTAAGAACGCCACTGACTAAAGCAAAAACTTACAATAGGAAAATTTAGCATATTATATATATATATATATATATATATATATATATATATATATATATTATATAATATATATATTAACAGTTTGAAGAACTATACTGTACAATGAATAGCATGATCCTCCTCATTCCTCGAATAAATCAGAATGTAATTATTGGAAACAATTACAAACATATCAAGGTAAGGCTTAAACACTTTGTTCATAAGGTCCATGAATTTTTTAGGAGAATTAGTCAAACCAAATGACACGAATAGAAACTCAAAATGACCATCGTGTGTCTTGAAAGCTGTTTTTGGAATATTACTTTCTCTTACTCTCAACTTATGATAACTCTATCTTAGAGAATCAAGTGCCACCCTGAAGCTGATCAAATAGATCATCGAATCTTCGAAGTGGATACTTATGCTTTGTACTAAACTTGTTCAATTGGCGGTAGTCAATACACATGCTAAGAGAATCATCTTTCTTCCTCATAGGTAAGACGGAGCTCCCAAAGGTGAGACACGTGGTCGAATGAATTCTTTATCAAGAAGGTCTTTCAAATACTCTTTTAACTATTTTTCAACTCAGTTAGATCCATCCTATATGAGAGAATAGAGATAGGTCGAGTATAAGGAATTATATCGATGAAGAAGTCTATTTATCTCTCAAGAGGGACTCGAAAACTGATTGAATAGGTGGTGTATCAACACTAGAGTCATAAACTTAAACTAATTGATAGATACAACCCTTGGAAACTAAATTTATGGCCTTCAGATACGAAATAAAAGAACCCTTAGGCATTGTTGAACAAATTCTCCACTCAATAACTAGCTCGTTTGGAAACTAGAACTTAACTAGTCGAAACTACAATCAATTGAGGCATAACAATCATGAAGTCAATATATACCAAGAATAACATCAAAGCCGACCATATCTAACTCAAATAACTCAGCCATGGTGTCTTTGTGATTTTGTGATTGAAAGAAAAGGTACAATCACTATAAACTCTTCCATCTATAATAGACTCATCAACAGATGTGGAAACTCTAAGGGGATCAAGAAGTTGTTCGAGAATAATATCAAATATTGTAGCGATATATGGAGTCACAAAAGATCTTCACCTGGATTATCACACCCGGAGAGCACACCCCAGATGCGATCGGCGTCGTCGTCCTCTCAGAGGACTCAAACAAGCCTCTTAGCATTCATCATAACATGTCATCAATTAAAATTTGTGGAAAAATTAAAAACATTTAATACTATGTGAAGTATACTTAGATTTCATACTTAAGATTGATAATAGCATACGATATTCTAGGAACTTTTCTCACATGTATAAACCATCTAAAATATATGAATCTGAACTTAGCCGTTAAATAGTCAATATGTCATATAGGCCTTAATAAAGTCTTTGTAAGCTAGAATATGAAAATATACCATCCCCAAACATGAGGACCTACCAACACTTGGAGAAAGAGTTCCAAACTTCTTCAATCGACCTTCTTAATCTTCAACTGCCGAACCCTACCTTTTTAGTAATATAAAGTATTTTAGTACGCCACATGTACTAAGTATGGGTATATGCATGTGGCGGGAGAATCTTCCAATCACACACCTAAACGAGCCAACCTATGAAAATCTTCACAAGTTCTTTCTTCTCTTCTTCCACATGAGACACACTAACCAATATCATACGGCTCAAAGCATTCGCAACCACAGTGGCCTTGCCAGGATGGTAAACACATATTGAAGACTTTTATGGTCAGTAAACACATCAACATGCACACTATACAAATAATGTCTCCATAATTTCAAGGGAAAAACTACAGCAGCTAACTCAAGGGATAATTCTTCTCATGAACTTTGAGTTTCCTAGAAGCATAATCTATCTATAACCTTACCATGCTGCATGAGGACACATCACAAGCCCACTCAGGAAGCATCATAATACACTACAAAGCCTTTATTGCCCTCCGGTAAGGTCAACACCGGAGCGGAGGTAAGATTATCTTTCAATTCTTGAAAATCTTTTCACAAGCTTTTGACCACTCAAACTTCACCTTTTTTTGGGTCAAATCTGTCAATGGAGAAGCAATGGACGAAAATCCATCAACAAACCTTCTATTGAACCTGGGTAGACCAAATAAATTCTTATATCTGTGGGAGTCAAAGTTCTAGGACAATTTCTGACCGCATCCGTCTTCTTCGGATCAACCTCTACACTATCACCAAAGATAATATGGCCAAGAAAAGCAACTGACCTAAACAAAAATTCACACTTACTAAATTTGGCAGAGAGCTGGTGTTCATTGAGGGTTTGCAAGTATAACCTCACGTGATTCTCATGCTCATTTTCATTCGTGGAGTATATAAAAATATCATCAATGAACACAATCACAAATGAGTCTAGGTAATCTTGGAAAACTCTATTCAGTAGGTTTATAAATGCCGCCGGGGCATTTGTCAATCCAAAAGACATAAGTAGAAACTCATAGTGACCATATGTATTTTGGAAATCTGTTTTGGGAACAATTTCACCTCTCGCCCTAAGTTGGTGATATCCCGACCTTAAGTCAATCTTGGAAAAGTAGCTAGCACCTTGGAATTGATCAAATAGATAATCAATACGAGGGAAAGAATACTTGTTCTTTATGGTGACCTTATTAAGTTGGCGATAATTAATGCACATTCTAAGAGACCCATCCTTCTTCTTAACAAACAAGACCGGAGCACCCCATGGAGAAATACTAGGTTGAATAAAACCCTTGTCTAGTAAATCTTTGAGTTGGAGCTTTAAGTCTTTCAATTAAGTCGGAGCCATTCAATCTGGATGAATTGAAATGGAATTCATATCCGGTAATAAATTAATGCCAAAGTCAATTTCTCATTTGGGAGGAACTCCTGAAAGGTCATTAGGGAATATTTCCGTTAATTCTCTCACTACAGGGACTGACTTAATAGAAGGAGTTTCACATTCTAGATCTTTAACCCTCACCACATGATATCGACAACCCTTGGATATTATGTTACAAGCCTTCAAACAAGAAATGATTTGACCCCTTGGCATATAATTTCCCCCCCTCCACTCTAAAATAGGTTCATTAGGGAATTGAAACTTCACTACCCTTGTTCTAGAATCTATGGAAGCAAAGCATACATGAAGCCAATACATACCCAAGATGATATCAAAATCAAACACGTCAAGTTCTACAAAATCCACAAGAGTAACTTTATTGGGTAGCATTACAGGACATTTCCTATAGACTCTTTTTGCAACAACAGAGTCACCCATTGGGGTACATACAAAAATGGTTCAATCAAAATATCGGGAAATACATCAAACTTCCTAGCTACCAAAGGTGTAACAAAATAAAGAGTATCAACTGGATCAAGCAATGCAAAAACATTAACAGAGAAAACTTGTAACATACCCGTCACAACGTCGGGAGAGTTATCTTGTTCACCACTAGCCCTGAGTGCATAGGAATGGTTCCTTTTTGGATCTTCATAACTAGGACCACTTGGTTGAGCTTGGACAATCCCCTTGCCTTGGCTTCTCACATTAGGACAGTCTTTCACCATATGGCCACCATTGTCACAACCATAGCAACTATTAGTTCCAACAAGACATTCACCCGCATATTTCTTACCACACTTACCATAAGTTGGTCTCTCTTTTGGTGTATCAACATTTCTCCCCTTTTGAGGTTAGGATTAGAACCTCTATCATTACGATTCTTGGATAAATTAGAAGGAACCTGATTTGAAAACCTCTTGTTGGACTTAGGCTTGTCTTGAACATCAAGCCTATTATTAGAGGAACTACTTTCAAAAGACCTCGCCTTCTTAGATTTCCTATTCTTCTTCGTGAGACGACTATCCTCAACCAATTGAGCATGAACCATCAACCTAGAAAGATGCATGATGTCATGAAGCATTGTTGCACGTCATTCTTCTTCAAGCTCTTTGGACACGTCCGTTACATAATGGCTCATCTTATCCCTATCATTAGAAACCAATAAAAAACATATTTGGAAAGCTTAATGAATTTCAAGGAATATACCTTAACACTCATACCTCCTTGAGAAAGGTTGATGAACTCCTCTACCTTAGCTTCTCTTTGCTCCCTTACAAAGAATCTGTCAAGAAAGGCCCTTTTGAAGGTCTACCAAGTCAGGGGACCACCTCCTAAAGACCTACTTTCCTTCCACTAATTGTACCATGTCTGAGCCACGTCATTGAGTTGATTACTCAGGTAGCTCAGCCTTCACAGTAGTACTCACCCCAAGGCAATAAAAATCTTGTAAACCTCATAAAGGAAGTCTTAGGGATATTAATCGACCTTAGATCCAAAAAACATATGAGGATTCATCCTCGTAAACTCCCTCAAGCGGCTAGATATAGTGCTAGCATATTGGTTCTCTCGAGGAACAACCTCCTTGTTAGCTTGTACAGTAATGGCCTGAGCTTGGGTGTTAATGGCTTGGTCCATTTGAAGCTGTCTCCCTCACCTCGTCATTACTCATTGCCAGAGGATTGACCGACACTTGTTCGTTTGCAGCAACTTTACTTGAGGAGCATTTCGATTACCTTGGGGAGTAGCTCCCGCATTCACAATCTCATCTCCTACTCTCCTTGCGGCTGTCCTTCTTGTGTTCATCGTCTAAAATCACAAGAAAGGAATTAGATTCTAAAAGACACATAGTGTCAAAACTCTAAGGACCCGCTTGGTAGGCGGTAATAGGTAGCATACTCCATGGATTAAAATTTAATTCAACTAATACATTATTTGGTTACTTCATTTAATTTAATCCATGGATTGCTTATCCATCATATGAGTATTATCTTATCAGTTAGAAATGGAGGGATAACCAATCCAAGGTGTGTTAAACCTTGGATAAGATCCCTAAATAACTAAACTACCCTTTCTTATTTTTTTAAATTTCTTTTGTAATTTAATTTCCTTTTTATTTATATTATAGTGGTTATAAATGTTCATTTAAGTCTCCAAATTCGTTTGGTGTAATTTAATGATTTTACTAATATTTTTTCTCCATATTTTCTTTATCTTTTAAATTCAAGATAATTTGTCAATTACACACTTGAACTATTGTTTGAAAAATAACAATAAAAATAAGCTTTAGGTATTAACAATTTAAGTAGTCTAAAATCTATGTTAGGTTTAAGATATATACTTAACCCACAAAAATTAGAAAGACATTATGCCATCACTGATCTTATTTGTGGTACATCATACCATAAAAATGATAACAATTATTTATATATATATATATATAATATATATATATATATATTATATATATATTATATATATATATATATGTATGTATGTATGTATGATATATATATGTATGTATGTATGTATGTATATATATATGTATGTATGTATGTATATATATCTGTATGTATATATATCTATCTATATATCTATCTATATATATATCTCTATATATATATATATCTATATATATATATATATATATATATATATATGTATTTGATTTAACTAATTAAATGGAATGAATAATTCTTTGTAAAAATTATCCGGTCCGCTGGTTATCTACCTTGACCCAATAACATGCAATAAACACTCATAATAACACAAGGGTATAGTAGGATATTTTTTTTAGAACTATAAATTAACACAAAATTAAGTGGAGAGTAGTGAACCAAACACTTGACAAAAAATAATATCTGCACTATTAATCCATGCATTACTAATCCCTGTACTATCAATGTTTTTACCAAAAGACCCCTAAAGGCACGACATAAGATTATCAAGAAAAGAGAAGTTTCCTAGTCATTACATAGACTCTCATCCATAATTGTGGCGTAATTCACAACCATGAATAAGATACTATATGACGTTGTTTAGTGAGACATTGATCCTAAGGATATTTAACGTCATGCTCTGATACCAAGCTTGTCACACTAGGAGAGTACACCCCAGATGCGATCAGCGTCGCCGTCCTCTCAGAGGACTTAAACAATCCTCTTAGTGTTCGTCATAACATGTTATTATTTAAAATTTGTGGAATAATTTAAAAACTTTTAATACTATGTGAAGAATACTTAGAATTCATACTTAAGATTCATAATAGCATACAACATTCTAAGAACTTGTCTCACATGTATAAAACAATCTAAAGAATATGAATCTGATCTTAGCCGATTAATATTCAATATGCCATATAGGCCTTTATACAAAAGAACCCAAAGAACATAATGGAAGTTCGAGTATTCTTTATACTAAAGTCTTCATAAGCTAGAATATGAAAATATAGCATCCCCCAACATGAGGACCTACCAACACTTGGAGAAAGAGTTCCAAGCTTCTTCAATCGACCTTCTTAATCTTTAACAACCAGACCCTACATTTTTAGTAATATAAAGTAATGAGGTTAGTACGCGACATGTACTAAGTATGAATATATGCACATAACATTTAAGGACATGCATGTATCATTTCTTCGGAAAGCATGCTAAGTCATACAATGCACATACCATAGAACATATAAAAGTCCAGGATTCCATCAACATAAAGCATGATCGTAATTAAAGAAATATTATCATAAACTCATGTTAGTGTTTCATATTCAATAGAACATATAAACATAACATAAAAAACACTTACCAATGATCCCATCCCCAACCTACAAGTGTAATGGTCATGCGAAGCCCCATAACCCCACATAACCAAGAAGATAAGATAGGAGACCATAAGTAAAGTTTTGCTTAATATAACTTGTACATAGTAGTCATCATCTCATATAACAATATAACATGTTCATCAACATTGACAACATCATATAAGGGTAACATCATATATTATAAATATCACACTTTTCATGTTATCATATTAAATAAGAACAATCTCATAGGACTTTTGTTAGAGTCAGCTTGTGCATTGTATAGGTAGAATCCCATACCCCTACCTACACTAAGTAGACTCTTCAAGTCACCATAGTCAACGTCCATTTACTTGTCTTTCATTTTACATGAGGGAATATACGCCTTAACCGACATGGACCATGTTAGCTAAACATGGAATCCTTGTATAAACATGATCATGAGCTCTTTAGGATTATATGAGAATTCCTTTCACCATAACCCTTCGTATGTGAGATTAACATAACATAATCACCTTGTGTAAAACTTACAAGTGGAAATCATAAACTTACATTTTTCGTATTCTTATAATGATGTCACATTTAGCATGTTCATAGCCGGACATATATTAATAGCAACATCATGCGTACTTCATTAACACATTATCGTCATTCATAGTCTAACATAAACATCATAGAGTAATCACAACTTTAGAAGACTTACCTCTTGCTTCCAAGTACCTTATTCAAGAGCTTACGTTCAACTTACAACATTCATAACCATGACATAGTGAAATACTCAAAAGCATAACCAATAATAACTTGTCAAATCATATACAAGATAAATTCACAATGTAGGATAAGGAAAATAGTCATTAAAGAGTTCATTCAAGTCTTAATTCCAATCTCAACGTTTACATGTTGTCAAGTAGTAGGTACAACCCATTAGAAACCACCAATTAGATAAAAACGGGCTTCACACAAAATTCAAACATAACAAACCACATACTCATCAATTTGTGTGAAATCGACCATAGAAAACAATTATTTTTCATCCAAAAATCATAAATCTAGAGTTAAGAAGAAAATCGATTTTGTAGAGTAAAAACCCTAGAATTGAATTTCTTGAAAACTTATCTTTGAAACGACCTCTTGGGGAAAGGAATCCCAAAAGTTAAAAACCCATACCTTATTGACGAATTTCCACGAAAATTGAATGGTAATCTTGATCTCTTCGTTTTCTTTCTTAAGCTTTTCTTGTTCATCAATGGAGTTTGAAAAAGAGAGCGTTTCTTGAGAGATGAAAGAATTTTCGTTTGGATCTTATTTTGACGTGTAAAAAGTGGTCTAAAGCTGACCTATAATCCATATATAGTCGTCCTATGGATTACCCAAAATACCCTCCACTTAAATAAATCTTTTTATGAAGTTAAATTACCAAAAATACGACTTTAATAATTAAGGAAAGTAGTTGTGCGTTCTCGGGACAAATCCCATCATTTTTCTGAATTTTGGGTTGAGAGAGTAAGGTGTGTGTCAGCCTCCCATTGCAAGGCTTCCCTTCACATCTTGAGGCAGTATACCTCGTGAGGAACGCGCTCCCACACTTGTTCCTCCAATTCTGCGTGTTCGTAGACTCCCAAAGAACCTGCTCACCCATGTTTGGGTCCTCATTGAGGACCCTTCAGTGGTCCTTGGGGTGTATTTACCGGACGTTTGGACCCTTTGTACTATATAATACCTATACAAGGTCTCTTTAAAAGTTTTGGACTTCATTTGACACTTTGAAAACTTCACCTAACATAGGGACGTCAACTAGTTCAAATTAGCTAGTATCCGGACGTCAAGGTCTTTGTTTGTCTTTTTGGATCTAACCTTTTCCAAATGAACTCATTACATTAATATAGGTCTTGAAGTATAATTTTTAACATTATTTAATAGATTAAGCTCTACTCGAAATAATGACATTTCTACTGTGTTACTTGGATCTAGCAATGCATATACATCAAGTGTAAATACTTTGATCATGCCACTGATAACATAAGGTGAATCCTCTTTCTCTTGGCGACTGGTAGTAGCATTCAAACTCTTTTCTTCTCTTCATGTTCCTAAAGTAGCTCATCTAGGTGCAACTTTGTTTGGCAGAACCATTGAAGAAGATTGGGCATCGTGGCCCCCTTTACAACCTCATGAACAAAATTACCTATTGAATTTAAATAATTGGCCTGTGGGTGAACAGACCCAATACTATGAAAGCTTACATACCTTAATTTGGAAATATTCCTAGATAAATCTCAAGAATCTTGACGAACCCCTTCAACCTCTCCTCTTGAACTCCACTCAAAACCCTAAGCATAATTTAGAGTTATAAAAACTGACACAAATTATTTTAGAACCCTAAAATATTACTAAAATAGTTAAATTTGATGGGGTAAGGAAAAGACGAAATTGTCTTCATTAATTGGGGAAAATTTCCTTAATTATAGATATCTCCCTCATCCAAACTCAAAATTAGGAAACATGGTTACGTTAAAAAGAAGATTCCAAAACCTTTAATTTTTTTATCTTATGGTCCACCTAACTCATCCTGTATTGAAAGCTATGGTCATTTGAAGTTGACCAAAAAACTCAAAAGTCAAGTTAGCTCTTTCCAAATCTGTTTTTACTAAATTTAGCTCTTTCTAGTATTGAGGTGCTACAGTAGTCATATAACATGTTTTCATATAAAAATCATTAAAAATATGTAACTTAAATATTAGAACATTCACAATAAGATTTAATCTAATGAATTTAGACATAAATAACTAAATCCATGAGAAATCATACTAAGACCAACAATTTTGGTTGGAATTATTGAGAGAGAAATAGAGAAATATTTCAGACTAAATGGATGGAAACTGATCCATTGATGAACTTCCCACATACCTTGATGACCCTAGACTTGATCTTGAAAGAAGAGACTTGAAAACCTGAAGAAACCTTGAACCACCTAGAGAGAATCCTTGGAGAAGAAGATTTTGTAAGCTTTTGGAGTTTTGAGAAAATGGGAGAGGATTGGAGAATTTCAAGAGTCAATTCATTTTTAGGGCTTTGGAATAGTCTATAAACGATATATTTTAGGTGTTAAAAGAGTAGTGAAAGACCAAAATGACACTGATTCAAATCTGAATTAGGAGGCAGTAATGTAGCATTAATCGAGACATCAATGACTGACACATCTGGAAGAAGAAAAGTAAAATCTAATAGATAGACTCCACTTAAAACAACATTGGAGGTCTCTATTTGAGATCTCTCCAACGTTGCGTGCACAATAAACTCTTCTAAATTTTATAGCTCTACTTAGCCCTCAATACTAATCTGCTCATCCTCTCTCACAAAGTCATCCTCATCAGTCTCATCATTGAACCATCATCAGCCTCGTTAGATAGATTGGCTCTGGAATCAGTTAGAGGAACATATGCTGGCATCTTAGGAAGGGCAACCTCACCCTATAGAATGGAAATATCGGTGGACCTCATATGGTCTACACCAACCTTAAGAGTATCTATATTTCTCCACACCTTAGTCAACAAGATAGATCTACCATTATATCTCTATATCCTCAACTCTAACTGTAGGGTTATCAAAGCTCTCTCCATAAGAATCTAAGAACTACCTATGGCTAACCATATAAGCTCTCATAGGAAACGAAGTAGTGATACACATCGTGGTAATTATATCTAGCATCTCCTTTTCAAGTCTAGACGTCCTTACATCCATACAATGGGGACGATTGCCCATCCGATAAATCAAAGCATGCGTCAACTGAGGCAAGGATGTAGAGGGGGAATTCAAAATGGAGGGTGTAGAAGGTTATAAAGGTATAAATGAGGGTGGAGTGATAGTTGAAGTCCCCACAACAGGGACAAGATGAGTAGTGTTTGACACTATGATAGTGGGATCCAGTATCAGTGTGGTGTCCGGTGGTAAAAGCTTCTTTTTGGATTCATCATCCCTCAAATAGGTTCTCTCTATCGTACAAATGATAATGGATAAGGTGGGGGAAACCTTAAACTCTGATCTCTCAAGGAAATACACCCCAGCAGCCTCACATAGCTGCATGATCTAAACATGGAAAGGTAGAGAAGTTTGGATCTCATCAACATCTTTCTCTCAATAATAGCCGCCATATGGATCTCCTTATAGTCAATCGTGGAGGCTACCAAAATGGCTTTGAGGTATCGAAGGATTGTCTCATTTTGGGATGGTATGAGAATATTGTTAATAAATTCAAACCAAAACCAAGCTACGATATTGATGTCTTTGTTTAATCAAAAACTTGATTTTTTGCAAGTTTTCGACTTTCTTTTAGTCGCCACTTAATTTTTGAGAAAAATTAAGAAAACTTCTATTTTCAAAAGACTTAACAGAAAAAACCAATTGAAAATGATTTTAAGAGGGGTTCGGGGATTCCTATTAATGTCTTAGGAAGGTTAAAAGCACCCAAGACATCCGCTAACTTGCGATTATCCGACAACTAATGTAATTTGGCTAAAACTTGACTGTGATAAAAATATTTCTTAGAGTTATTTGAAAATGAATGCAAAAATCATTTAAGATTATTATGAAAGTGAAAAATTATTCATCTGAGTGAATTTTAATTTGTAAAATCTTTTAAGCCGTTTATTTGATTTTATCAAGTCGTTAAAACCAAAGTAGCATTTTGTGGGGAATCGGGTTTTCTTAACTTTTTAAACTAAAGACAAGTAAAACAGACAAGTAATTAAAATCAAGTAAAGAGAGAGAAGGAAAGAGATTTGGGTCCAAAATCCAGGTTCTGTTTGCCTTAACCGGAATTTTGGACCCACCGGTTATGGGTTTTTGACCCGTTTTGTCATCTTGGGTACATATCCTAGACTAAACATACAATAAATAAAGAAAATAAAAGACGACAAAGGGCATAGGCACAAAATAAATACAATACGACAATTAAATAAATTTGGACTATTTATCCCAACTTCTTCAACTCTTTCGACTTGTTTCAGATCCTTCAATTCAAATTTGTACACCCCTTTTATGATTGATTAACTCGGATGGAAACGGATTTGGGGCCTCCATGATCCCCTTTTAAAATACAAAGGTGGTTTGAATTCGATAGACTCCAACGACGTTCACGTGTAACAAAAAGGAGACGAAAAATTAGCATTCGTATAAATCGATGGTCCCTTCAAGACATCCGCGAGTGGATGCAATTTGAAAACTTAAACAAATACCAATAAAATATTAAAATCAATATACCCTAAATAGATGCGAAGCAACCATTTGTACGCCAAAATTCAAAGAGAAGAGAAGAAGAGCACGTTTGAAGATAACTCATGCAATTGACATCAATTAAACTCAATCAAACACAGAAGGCAAGACCACTCCAATATATAAAAGAACATGAGCATATCTTAAAAAAAGCCCACGGTGTGAATATGCAAACATAGGGGCTTTACGAAATAGACAAGAGTACACTCACATGGAAAACCTTTGGTGGGTAACATATAAGCGATAATTGAATTTTCTCATAAATTATCACCTATAAAGCATAGCAACAAGCAAATAATAGAAAATAGGAGAAGAAAAGCTCTGCAAAACATTCCAAAACATAAAAAAGTAGCATAAGCTATTGTTGTCGAAAGATCACCCAAAAATGAAATAAAAAAATAAAATAAAATTAGAAAAAGAAATTTAAATACCAACTTATTACTGCCAGTAGAAAAAGGAAAAAAATGTTTTTTTATTTACGAAGTGGGAAAAAAAAAAGTCGAGCGCTTTACTAGAGAGGCAGAGATACACTTGACTCTAGTTGAACATTCACACTTGAACACACCAAAACAACCTATATTAAACTTAAACTAGCATAAAATCCTTAGTCACTAACTCTAAAAGCATAGGATATAAAGACTCGATTCAGGATATTTGAAACTACATTATGAGTAGACGAGAATGGAATAATGAATGACCATGGATATTGAAAACCAAACAGATGATCCAAAAGGTTGACACCTTAGAATCATTCAACATTTAGAGGTAAAGTAATGAAAGATATGGAGTCGAATATTAAGCAGCGAGACAAATTTGTTGACAAGCTCCAAAAGAAATCAACGAAAAAACAAAACTTCAGACATAGTAATAGACAAACAATAAAAAAACAAGCTTTTAACTTGATATTAGGCAAAACTCAGTGGACGACTAAAACATACATACGTATCAAAACAAAATAAATCTAGCAGCTGCAAAACAAACAAGCAAAATACAATAGGGAGAGGCTCTCAAACACTAGGCTATAATTTCGAAAGAGAAGGGGAAGTAAGAAGATAAAAAAGAGAAAAAAGATATAAATAAATAAAACGAAGAAGGAAGCATCACCTTTCTCCGGGCAGCAGCTGGGACTAAGACAAACAGAAAAGGACGGCAACCTTCACCACAAAATTTGAGTACAAACGATAAGACCCAAAACTATGGGAAAGAAAATCGCTCTCCGACACTAACCTTATTATGCTTTTGTCTTCTTCAACTATTTTCGGCGCTAAGATTCTAACTATCTTGTTTTAGAACCCCTCTTTTTTCGTTCTATCACTCAATTTTTTTTAAAAACAAAAAATATCCCACTAACAAGAGTAGAAAACGACCTTATATAGGTGGGAGAATTAGGGTTTCATTTTTTTGGGGGAAAACGGTAGAATCGACATCCTCAAAATCACCTCTAATTCAAAAAAATTCAAAGGACGAGTTCAGATGCTCTGTTATGCCAATATCCCCAAAAGCCTGGACGAGGTACGGGGGTATTAAATGATTTTCAAATATTTTAAAAAATGTCATATATTTCCAAAAGTGACAAAAAAAATACATAAAACTAACTTGAAAATGATTTTAATTTTAAAAAGTCAATTGTTTCAAATAGTTTGGGATTAAGAATTCGGAAGGGTAAAAATTGGGTGTCAACAGTCTTTCTTTTCGATCTTCGCTTAACGTGCCATGCACGAAGGATTAATATCAGAGATCAAAGGTTCCTACTGGCCTTTACATATGCAATATAAAAATCATGAACCCGTGTTGGGACATAGGAGGGTCGAGCTCTGGTGAATGGCTCAAACACATAACACTTGATTGTGTCCCATATTGTTGGGTAGTCATTAATCACTCCATTCATGGAAAACCACATAAGTATAGTACATTCCCCTGTTTTCTTTAAGCCGATTGAGGGCTCTTCGATCTATTGTAGGGAGCAGCTTAGATGCACTCACATTTGTGGCTAGGTCTTGGAGTGACTTAGAGTGGATTTCACTCTTTTTTCTTTCTATGACATTCTGTTGTTGTTCACTCACACGACTAGTGGTTTGTTAAGTAGCATGCTGCTTGTCATAGAGATCTTTCATTGCTTCCTCTATATCAATTTAGAGGAGGTGGAAGAGCACTGAAGTCGGACTCAGATGACATAACCCTTTTACCTTTCCCCATTTTTCGTAAAGCCATGTCAAAACAAAATTAGGAGAACAGTAGTTGAAAAAAAGTCCACAAATATTATAATTGAAATAATGTTTTGAGGCTCACCGAATAGAAAAGAGATTCTCCTAATAGGTTAGGCGAACTAATTCGAGCTTAGCGAAGTTCACAGTACCAAACATAAATTGAGTTAGGCAAAAAGGACAGTGTCAGCTCCAACTCGACAATCTGCAAACTTGGTTCGACGAGCTAAGACAAAACCACCAAAGATGACACTGCTTAACAGATTAGATTCAAGTGTAAATGTTGATGTCATCTCCAACTCGGTGATCCACCAAGATGGTTAGTCAAGCTAAGACAAGTAAACCAAATGTGATAAGACCCAAGTCATAAATTCAAAATTAAAAGGTGATTGGAGCTTACTCAGAGATTTTCTTAATTACCTTGGTGAGCCCAACGTCGATTTTTCAAAATGTCACACCAAAATGTGACACTACCAAACACCCAAGATTTTTAACAAGTTACCCTGATGTACCGTGGTTTCACGATATTATTAATACTTTTTCCTTAAGTTTAGTGTGTCCAAAAGCCTTTTTGTGCTAATTTTTATATAAGTTTCTCCTTATTTGCAGGAATCTGTCCAAAGATGAATGCGGAGGTTTTTGAGCAAAGAAATGCAGAAGAGACCACCTACGTAGCTTGTAATGGTCCGTCATGCTCGTGACGGTCCGTAGGTGGCAGCGTAGTGCAACTGCTGAAGGAAGATGGGGAAGTCTGACCAAGTGTGGGGTTACGGAAAGCGTGACGGACCGTCGTATCCATGATGGTATGTCCTGCATGTTGGTCATGAAGATCAGAGAAGTAGTCCCAGTACCCATATTCCAAGAGTTCAAGTGTTTTGGAACAGAGACCCTCGACGGATTGTTGTGCCTCTGACGATACGTCATACCTGCCGTCGAAGGTAATGAAGAGAGCAGCAGAAGAAATTGCACAAGTATGCATTGACAGAATCCATGACGTCTTGTCTATCCGTCGTGACCACGACGATCCGTCGCGAGGTCCGTCGACCTAGCCGCGTTTTGATAGATTTCCAGTAAATAGAGAACTTGTTTAATTAGGTTTTTATTTTCTATAAATAGTTCAAAAAAATTCGTTTTTGAGGTTAGACTCTGGATTATTTGGTTAGGCCCTTGATTATTGTTTGCTTTCTTGAGTATTTTGATATTCTTTTAATTGATTGTTGGTGATTTTTGTTTTTTATCAAGCAAACTTTTGGATTTTACTCTTTATCATTGAAGTAAGTACATGAATTCTTATACCATATATTTGAATATTGTGATTATGACTATGGGTAACTAAACTCCATAACTAGGGTTGCGGGAACCATAGGCAAATAATGAGGTAAAACCTAACTAAAATAACAATTCTAGAACAGTGTCTTGCATGTATTGATAATTCTTTCGCTTAGAAGTCTTTTTAACGGATGTCCAACGTTAGAACTCGCCTTAATGTTACTTTCCAGACCAAGGAGGTAGATAATAGGAAAATAATTATCAACATAGATTTAGTGTATACTATCTAATAGGCTAGTATTGATTGGTATGAGGTAATAACTTTGTCAAATATCGAATACGATGCTTAATATGAGGCAAAGATAAAGGTTAGATAGAAACGCACGTAGCCGGACCAAGGTGCGGAATGAAATTTTCTAGATGCTGGACCAAGGATTTAGAAATACATAACTTATCACTTTGCATGCATGATACTAGGAAAGAATTGTTATATTTAAAATTATCAAGTTATGAACCTGTGGGGAATACATAAACCCTAGTTACCCTGATTAATTGACTAAACTCTAACATTCGAAGCTGTTAGTTGTTTCCTTTAATTTCGCTAGTTATTTTCATTTATTTAGGAATAGAAACCCCCCTTTTTTATCATTTTTGCTTTCCAAGGAAGTAATTGACTGAACGATAGTAATAATAGATTGAAGTTAAGTCTAAACTATTTTCCTCGTGGGAAAGATCCCAACCTCACTAGTTCAGTTATTTACTTGACACGACCATTTACTTCTTATTTGAGAAGTAGTTTGGGCGTATCAAATTTTGGCGCCGCTGCCGGGGATTGTAGCTTTTAGATTAAATTAAACTTATTACTACAGTTTAGTTGATATTTTCTTGATTTTACTTTGTTTTGTTTTTTTTATTCTTGCGGAACTACCCTCCTTGTATGCCAAATACATGGAGAGGAAGAGACCCCCTGTTTCCCTACGATCACGAATTAGAGCGTACACTACGCAACATTAATAGAAACTTGGGAATTAATGCTGATGATCCAAACCAGAACATCCCAGCTCCGGTTGATGTTCATGGTGAGTTGTTACCCGATGCTCCGGGTGAACACCAACACAGGGGACAAAATCCCGCTCCACGGCCCCAAGCATACTGCAGAGGCTATGATAACATAGCAGACTCCGATGGGCCACTTGTCTTGCCTCCTCTACCACCAGGACACACCTTTGTGGTAACTAGTAACCTAATGGAAATGATCACTGCCAGAGGTTTGTTTTCAGGGCTACCTTCTGAGGATCCACATCCCCTATAGCTAAGGTAAGGGCAGTATGTAAAAGCTGTGTAGGGAGGACTGACTTTGACTTGGATGTAATACGGCTCAGAATGTTTCCTCTCTCACTGATGGGAGAGGCTGCTATATAGTTCACTGAGCTCCCGTACCACACGATTTTCACTTGCAACTAACTAAGGGATGTTTTCTTAGCACACTACTATCCGGTCTTCAAGAAACTAAACCACAAAGACAGACTGAACAACTTTGTGGCACTACCAGGAGAATCAGTTAGCAGTTCTTGGGATAGATTCACCTCGTTCTTGAGAAGTGTCCCAAATCACCGTATAGATGATGAGTCACTGAAGGAATACTTCTATCGAGGACAGGATGATAATAGTAAAGCGGTGTTGGACACTATAGCAAGTGGATCTTATGGGGAGTGTCCTTATGCTAAGATTGCTAAAAAATTAGAGAAAATCTCCCGGAATAATAAAGCTTGGAGTACTAGGAAGTCAGATACCAGGAGAAATACCTTCGCAGTGCAGTCCACTCACAACCCAGCCACATATGAGATTCGTGAAGAAATGGCTCGGATAAGAAATGATCTTGGGTTGGTACTAAAACATATCACTGGGGGTGCAGAAAAGAAAAATGCAGTTAACTACTTGCCTAAACCACCACCTCTTAATGATGAATGCTATTATGCGGAGGACTCTTATGCAGTAAATAAGCAGACGGGGGGTTTCTGACCGAGCGTTGATACTCTCAAACTTACTTCTCAAATAATAAGTAAAGCGGTCGTGTCAATTAAACAACCCAACTAGTGAGGTTGGGATCGTTCCCACGAGGAAAATAGTCTAGACTTAACTTCAGCCTATTATTACTATCGTTTGGTCAATAACTTTCTTGGAAAGTAAAAATATAAAAAGGGGGGTCTATCTCTAAATAAGTGAAAATAAACAACGAACTTGAAAGAGACACTTAACAGCTTTTAATGTTGGGTTTTAATCAATTAATCAAAGTAACTAGGGTTTACGTGTTCCCCACAGGTTCATAACTTGATAACTCTAACTATAACAATTCTTTCCTAGTATCTTGCATGCAAAGTGATAAATTATGTATTTCTAAATCCTTGGTCCGGCATCTAGAAAATCTCACACCGCACCTTGGTCCGGCTACGTGTGTTGCTATCCTAACCCTTATCCTTACCTCATATTAAGCATCGTATTCGATATTTGACTAAGTTATTACCTCGTACCAATCAATACTAGCCTATTAGATAGTATACACTAAATCTATGTTAATAATTCTTTTCCTATTATCTACCTCCTTGGTCCGGCAAGTAGCATTAAGGCGAGTTCTAACGTTGGCCATCCGTTAAAAAGACTTCTAAACTAAAGAATTAGTAATATATGCAAGACACTATTCTAGAATTGTTCTTTTAATTAGGGTTTATCTCATTATTTGCCTATGGTTCCCACAACCCTAGTTATGGAGTTTAGTTACTCATAGCCATAAACACAATATTCAAATATATAATATTGATTCATGTACTTACTTCAATGAGAAAGAATAAAGTCCGAAAGTTTGCTTGATTAATCACCAAAAATCACTTGTAAGAATCTCAAAATCTAACACTAATCAACAATCAAAAGTTCCAATAATCCAACAATCCAAAAGTCTAATAATATGGAGCCTAACAATATGGAGTCTAACCTCAAAAACGAGGTTTTTCGAACTATTTATAAAAAATAAAAACCTAATTAAACAAGGATTCTAATTGCTGGAAATCTGCCAAAACGCGGCAGGGTCGACGGACCTCGCGACGGACCGTTGTGGTCACGACGGACCGTCATGGACTCCGTCGTCCCATACTTAGCAATTTCTTCTACTGCTCTCTTCATTCTCCTCGACGGCAAGTACGATGGACCGTCATAGGCACAACGGTCCGTCGAGGGTCTTCGTTTCAAAACACTTCAACTCTTGGAATCTGGGTTATGGGATCACTTCTCTGAACTTCATGACGAACCTGCAGGACGGACCGTCATAGCCACGAAGGACCGTCACAAGCTACGTAACCCCACACTTGGTCAGACTTCCCCATCTTCCTTCAGCAGCTTCTCTACGCTGCCACCTACGGACCGTGACAAGCACGACGAACCGTCATCAGTTCCGTAGGTGGTCTTTTCTACATTTCTTCGCTCAAAATCTCCGCATTCAACTTTGGACAGATTTCCTGCAAAACAAAGAGAAACTCATATAAAAACTAGCACAAAAAACTTTAGGACACACTAAACTTAAAGAAAAAGTATTAATTATACCATGAAACCACGGTATATCAACACCCTCAATTTAAATTCCTTGTTTGTCCTCAAGCGACACACTATGACTCACTACACAATCTTTGTACAATAGTATCCATGTTTTATCCTTTGCAATCATTTGGCTATCAATCCCGATTAATCTCATCAAATCTATGCATGCTATCACTATTAGGCTTGAATTTTGTGGGATTAGAACATGACACAGACTCACCATGCACTAACACCTATCCTCTTCAATTTCTCACCGAGGTGCTAACAATGCCGGTATTGCAACTAGTGTCCTCACTTCAAAACAAAATCCTCATTTTTAACACAATGATTTCAGTTTGAGTATAAGGATTACTTTTCAACACTCGCTCTCAGAACAAAGTCACACTCATTCATACCTATTGCCATAAACTTTCCCTTATTTTCACTGCCTTAAGTTAGCTATACAACCCTTAGGATCACGATAGGACTTTCTTAGCTTGTAACATAGGCTCAGAGTCAGGTAGGGTATATTTAGGTATACTTTAGTGACTTTTTGCCCTCCTTGACATATCGGCTAAACCTTCGACTTTCTATCACTTTATCTCGCCCAGTTTCTCCTATTCTTTCACCTTGCTATTTTCCCTTCTTTCTTCATTTGTGTAAGTGACTTTTTTCCCTATTTTTTCTTGTATATTTCTGTTTTTCTTTACTTTTCTTTCAACGAGTTCTTGAGTCACTTTACTTTTGTTCTTTCTCTCTTTGTTCTTTCAACCCCACTTTCCAGAGCATTCCTCAAAACAGCCACCCTCAACTCATGGCTTTGCCATGAGTCAAGGTACACAATACCCAAAGTTGGGTCAGGGCCATAACGAAGGTTGTTTATGCATAAACCACCCTCAACTTATGCTTTTGGCATAAGCTGAGGTGCACATGTCCAAGGAGGGACCAGGGCCAACATATTGTTCCCAGAAAAGATCAGTTGGGGTGAAAAAGAAAGGTCTAATTAAGCTCAGATTATTTGGATCAAAGAAGGATAAATTTCATTTGGTTTCTTTTATTTAGGCTAGAAATGGGCTATCTTGAATAAGGGCCTATGATCTTTTTCTAATTGTCTGTTACAACTTACTTTTAGCAGGACTAACCAGGCAAGTTCTAGCTCAGTACCAATATGGACTATTCAAATTTCCTCACACTCACTTGACATCTCATCACTATACCAGATTATTAGACACCTAGTTCGAATTGAAGACTTAGGGTAATGCAATGGTGTAATTCTATTTCATGCGTAGAGCCATACATTATCAGTTACTATGCCTAGTCATGCAACATTTTCAAGTTTTATCAGGATATCATTTTTTCCATCATGCTTTAGAGTTAAACTATGTACAAAAGATATAAACATGCCGGTTCAACAAAAAAAATAATCAGTCTTTTGGGGAAAAAAGAACGCAGGCAAGAAAACTCCAAAAGAGGATAGTGAGTTGGGCTACTCAGACTTCACCCTAACACTCACATTCCATTTACCCCACCCCCAACAAAAAAACATGCAATTGTCCCTAATGCATAAAAAAATCTAAATATTAGAGTGGTAGGTGAAGCATACCTGTGGCGCAAAGCGCCGTCGATCAGCAAGCTGGTGGGTCCGGGGAACCCACGTCCTCTGCAATCTGGACACCCTCAGTGGTGTCCTAAGCAACAACCGCACCATCAGTAGTGCCTCCTGCTGTCTCTACAGTGCGGGAGCTAGACGCCCCAACCACTAAATGTGATGCTCTGATCTGGTGCGCCTCCTCCTCAGCAAGTGACGGTCTCCTCGCAGCCTCCATCTCTCGGCGGTCCTTCTTCCTTGCTCGCACCTCATCCTCTGCTCGACTCCTACGCCTCTTGGCACTCTCTCGAGGGGGAGGTGGTGGAATTTCTGAAGTAGTAAACAGGGCTGCTAGCACGGTGTCCTCAGCAGGCTCGACAGAAGGGGCCTCAGACTCCGGCACCCCCGCCTCTATGATCGTGTCGATGTCTGCACGAAGACTGTCGACTGCAGCCTGAAGAGTGGACACATCCACCGGAGAGGCTGGTCGGGCTAACACTCTCAACTCAAAGGCGTCCAGGCGCTGGTTGACCTCAGCAATCTTCCGCTCTGTAAACTGCTGCATCTTCTTCTCTAGATGCGCTTCAGACTCGGTAATCAACTTCTGCATCCACGGCTGGATATGATGCAGAAGAGTGGCCATTTGAGCCTCTAGTTTTTGGACCCTAGCAAGCGGGACTAGTGCCGGTAGAGGGGCTGTGCGAGAGGAGCTCGGGGCTGTTCTACTACCCAGGATAGACTCGATCGGGGTAGTGTCAGTGGACGCCTGTGTAGCTGTGCGGTCCTGGGCTACCGTATCCGCTCATCAGCAAGAGGGGGAAGCTCTGGACGGGGCCCTCGACGTGGAGCCAACTCATTGGCCTTGTCTCTGATGAGGCCGACGTCTATAGTGTCCTGCGGGGTCTTAAACTGATCTACGTGCCATATGGGCACACCTGCGGACCTGCAAAGGGCAAAGATCATACACTGGAAGGGGTAGGTAGTAGTGACCTTGAATGCCCTCTCGTGCATGACTGCCTGGAGAAGCCATGCGAAGTCCACCTCAAATCCGGCTATCATCGCCGCCATCAACACTGCTCGATCCCAGGTAACGATGTTATCAGCAGTTGTGGGGGAAAGACAGTGACGGACGAGCAGCCACAAGAACTTTGCTATGAACGTGAGGTTGGCCTTCTTGATGGCCCCCTTTGGATCAGTGACCCAATCGGCACCCTCTACATCTACTGACAGGTGCAGGGCCATTCACCTCTTGGTGGTCTCTCTCAGTGCTAGCTCGCGCAAGAACTGTCCATCCTTTACTATCTGCCAGCGGTAGTCAAACTCGGCAGTGATGGGGGTCCGAGTAGCATCTGCACGCTCTCCGTATAGAAACCGGCGGATGGCTGGCAGGGAAATGTCAACCTGCACGCCCCGGACTCGAACCTGCTCCTGTGGGGGCCTGTTTAGGGGGAGCATCCCGCCTATCGATCTGTGATCGGAGAGTCGCTACGTAGGATGCGTAGAACTCTTGGACCATTTCCTCGCTGTATCGTCCCAATGGACGTGATGTCCACTCTAAGCGATGCCTGGTGAAGAGGTTGTGGATCTCCGGCATCATTGGGAGACTCCCTGTAAATACCCGCCGCTCCAAGGTAAGTGTTCGAGTCATTACTCCTTTATCAGTCAGGAACTTGGCATCGGAGTAAACTTGAAACAGGCCGTCGACACACCACCGGTTTGGCTGGTCAGAGGCTGGGGTGGGGACCTGAGCTGGTGCGCCGGATGTAGAGTCTGAACTGTCAGCCTCATCAGACGAGGCCGACGCTGCAGCAGTGGCGGGTGCGGGAACCTCAGCAGAGCCAGAAGCTTCCTCGGACCATGATACTCCTAAGGAGCCAGACGCTCCTTCCTCATTTGTGGCTGACCCAGAGGGTGTGCCGGTCAGTGTGCGCTCCTCATCAGACTAGGAGGCAGTGACTATGCCCGACGCCACCGTCTTGGGTGTGGCTCTGGGAGCACGTGCAACACGGGAAGGTGTGGAAGTGCCTGGGGGTACATACTCAGGGTCCTGCTCATCATCATAGCCGATGATCAAGCGTACAGACGGGGCAACAGACTTTGATCGCCGCGTGCGTAGGTTCGGTCTTGCTTGGGTGCCATAGTAGATGTACCTGCAAAGGATCACTATATTAGTACGATAGTGGCAAACAAGACAAGCGAAACCATACTAAATAAAATGAAAATAATATGTAATTGTTGTAAAAAAGTGCACCACAACGACGAGCCTGGTGACAGATCATCGTGACAATGACGGACCGTCACCGTTACGACGGTCTGTTGTAGATGTCCGTCGTAGGACACTTGGGAAAAAATATTGAGACCGTTAGGAGAAGGGTCTCTGACCGTTATGACGGTCATGCAAGATGTACCGTCGTGAGTACGATGGTCCGTCACATGTGTCCGTTGAAGGACACTTGGAAAAAAAATGAGAGACCCTTAGAACAGGGTCTCTGACAACCAGAACGTTGTGCAGGACGGACCGTTGTGAATACAACGGTCCGTCACATGTGTCCGTTGGGAAACACTGGGATAAAATGAGAGACCCTTAGAAACATGGTCTCTGTCTAGCATGACGGTTGTGCAGGACGGACCGTCGCGAGGACGACGATCCGTCACATGTGTCCAGTAGGACAGGTGTGTGCTTGAGGGAGCGGGAACGGACCCTACGAAGGTCCGTCGTGGCTACGACGATCCGTCGTGGCTACGACGGTCCATTATCGATCGGGGTCTCGTTCTGTATGACAGTGACAGAACTAAAGGTACCCTAAGCAACCCCGATGAACCCACATCAACCTAGTAGTGTTTTGGACCTACATGTGTCTAACCCAACTACCTAGGAAACTAGCAATGCAAAAGCACCTCTGTCTAGGGTGGTAAACATGGTAATTTCGAACATTTGCAACCTAGGTCAGACAGAATTGTATAAAGTAAACAAAATACTATGAGGAACTAAGCTTAATACTAACTAGTAACAAAAATGGAAGATAAATGAGTATAATTAGAGACACATATCGTAGAAATGGAGAAAAACAGATGCAAAAGTACTCGGTGGCAAGGTAGACACTCACAACAGCAGTTTCCACTAGTAGATAACACTTTAGGGCTTTGGAGAATTGAGAGGGCAGGATGGATCGTGGTAGGAATGGGGAAGTTGAAAAGAGAGAGTAATGGGAGAAATAAGAAAGTAATGGGGTGAAATATGGAGGGGTGGGGAGTTTAAACGGTCTGATTTTGGAAAAGGGTCCAGCAGGGTCGGGTCGGGTATACCTCATTAATCACGCGACGGTTCCCCGACGATGGTCCGTCGTAGTTGTGACGACCCGTTGTTGGTTCCGTCGTGTGTGCCCTAGTTTCAAAACAACAAAAGAACGTACCTGGTACAACGGATGAATACGACGGTCCGTCGCAGGTGCAACGGTCCGTCGCAGGTGCAACGGTCCGTCGATGTGTCCGTCAGGACTGCTGCAGAGTAATTTTCTGCAGAATTTCCTGGTGATGTGCCTGCAAATTTAAAACCCATTAGTAGAAAAATGCTACCATTACTAAAAAGACGATAAGTATTGAGTTGCCTCCCAACAAGCGCCTGATTTAATGTCGCGGCACGACTGGGGACACTTGATTACTCAGACTTCAACAAGATTGTATGCCTCTATCGCTTCATTCCCCGATGCTTTTTGCCCAAAATAGAGTTTTATTCTATCTTTATTCCTCTTAAACCACACTCCCTCCTTGGATTTTAACTCAACTGCCCCATGAGGGAATACTTGGGTAATCAAGTAAGGGCCAGTCCATTTGGACTTGAGCTTGCCCGGAAGACAAGGCACCCCAGAACTGTCTACAAGCACCAAATCCCCAACCATAAACTCTTGTTTTGCATTTTTCTGTTCAGTCTCCTTCTTCATCTTTTATTTGTGGGATATGGCAGATACCGATTGGAGCTCACCACTCTGCCTCATGGTCCTACAAATGTTGAAGGTTGCTTCTTCATTATTCAACCGAAATGTCATCTGTCCCTTCTCCATATCAACTAAGGCTCTACCTGTAGCAAGGAATGGCCTCCCAAGAATAATAGGCACTTCAAAATCGACCTCACAATCAAGAATAACAAAATCAGCTGGAAAGATGAATGACTCCACTTTTACTAGCACATCATGGAGTATCCCTATGGGCCTTTTCACTAATCGATCGGCCATCAGTAGCCGCATCGCAGTGGGTTTTGGATCCCCCAAACCCAACTTCTTGTAAATTGAGAGGGGCATGAGATTTATGCTTGCCCCCAGATCACATAATGCTTTCACAAAATGTAATGACCCAACTGTACAAGGAATAGTGAACGCACCGGATCTTCTTTCTTTTGTACTAGGGATCTTGTAGCAATAGCACTACAATGCTGCAATCTATCATCATCCTCAAAAGTGACCGATCTTTTCGTGGTGACCAGATCTTTCATGAATTTGGCATAACCGGGCATTTGTTCTAGAGCTTCTACCAAAGGGACATTGATAGAGAGCTGCTTTAACATTATTATGAAGCGCCGGTATTTACCATCCTCAGTCTTTTTTACTAATCTCTGAGGAAAGGGTGGTGGTGGCCTAGGCATGGGAATTACCTTGATATGTAATTCTGCATCTTTTCCATTACTTCCCTCTGCTTCACCACTACCCTTTACCACATTATCATTATACTTTCTCATATTTTCCTCAGTAGATGGCATAGGTGGGTCAATGGTTTGCCTACCACCCCGAGTAGTGATTGCCATACAGTGCGCATCATTCTTTGGATTTTGGACAGTGTTGCTAGGAAGAGTGCCCGGTTGCCGTGTGTTCACTGTCGCAGATAATTGGGCCACTTGCAATTCGATCAGTTTAATCGAAATTGCATGTGTATCAACTTTTGGCCCAATACTAGCTAAATCATACCTCAACTCTTTAATGTGTTCATCACTAGTGTCAAACCTCCTCATCATTTTGTGCAACATATCCTCAACTCGCGCCATACTATCTCCACCATCCCTAGGAGTAACTTCACGATTTTGAGGAGGGACATAGGGCCCATTCCTCTTGTTTCTATTAGCATAGTTACTCCTGTTAAAGTTTTTGTCGCGGTTGTAGTTTCCATCACAGACATAATGACCCTCACGGTTGTAGTTACCATAGTTCCGACCTGGGTTCCCTTGACCTTGGCGCCAGTTATCCTGATTTGAGCCTTGGGCGCTTGATCGGAACCCCCCGTCTGCTCATTCACTGCATAAGTGTCCTCCGCATAATAGCACTCATCATTAGGAGGTGGTGGTTTAGCCAAGTAGTTGATTGCATTTATCTTTTCTGCACCCCCTGTGACATGTATTAGTACCAACCCAAGCTCAGTTCTCATCTGAGCCATTTCTTCACGAATCTCATCTGTGGCTGGGTAGTGAGTGGACTGCACTGCGAAGGTGTTTCTCCATGTATCAGACTTCCTAGTACTCTAAGCTTTGTTATTTCGGGAGATTTTCTCTAGTTTTTCTGCAATCTCAGTATAAGGGCATTCTCCATAAGATCCACCTGCTATAGTGTCCAACACCGCTTTATTGTTATTATCCTCTCCCCGATAGAAGTATTCCTTCAGTGACTCGTCATCTATACGGTGATTTGGAACACTTCTCAAGAATGAGGTGAATCCATCCCAAGAACTACTAACTGACTCTCCTGGTAGTGCCACAAAGTTGTTCACCCTGTCTTTGTGGTTTAATTTCTTGGAGACCGGATAATAGCGTGCTAAGAAGACATCCCTTAGTTGGTTCCAAGTAAAGATGGAGTTGTATGGGAGCTCAGTGAACCACATAGCAGTCTCTCCCGTCAGTGGGAGAGGAAAAACTCTGAGACCTATTACATCTAGATCCAAATCAGGCCTCCCCAGACAACTTTTACACACTGCCCTTACCTTAGCTATATGGGCATATGGATCCTCAGAAGGTAGCCCTGAAAACAAACCTCTGGCAGTGAGCATTTGCATCAGGCTACTAGTTACCACAAAAGTGTGGCATGTGGGTAGAGGGGGCAAGACAAGTGGCCCATCCGAGTCTGCTATGTTATCATACCCTCTGTAGTATGCTTGAGGCCGTGGATTGGGATTTTGTCCCCTCTGTTGATGTTCACCCGGAGCGTCGGGTAACATCTGACCATGAACATCCACTGGATCTGGGATATTCTGGTTTGGATCCTCATCATTTATTCCAAAGTTTCGATTCATATTGCGCAATGTACGCTCTAGCTCGTGATCGTAGGTAAACAAGGGTTCTCTTCCTCTCCGTGTATTTGGCATAGAAGGAGGATAGTTCTGAAAGGAAATCAAAAACAATAAAACAAAGTAAAATCAAGAAAATATCAACTAAACTATAGTAATAAGTTCAAGTTAATCTAAAAGCTAAATTCCCCGGCAGCGGCGCCAAAATTTGATACGCTCAAACTTACTTCTCAAATAAGAAGCAAAGCGGTCGTGTCAATTAGATAACCCAACTAGTGAGGTTGGGATCGTTTCCACGAGGAAAAAAGTCTAGACTTAACTTCAACCTATTATTACTATCGTTTGGTCAATAACTTCCTTGGAAAGTAAAAATATAAAAAAGGGGGGTTCTATCTCTAAATAAGTGAAAATAAACAACGAACTTGAAAGAGACACTTAACAGCTTTTAATGTTGGGTTTTAATCAATTAATCAAAGCAACTAGGGTTTACGTGTTCCCCACAGGTTCATAACTTGATAACTCTAACTATAACAATTCTTTCCTAGTATCTTGCATGCAAAGTGATAAGTTATGTATTTCCAAATCCTTGGTCCGGCATGTAGAAAATCTCACTCCGCACCTTGGTCCGGCTACGTGTGTTGCTATCATAACCCTTATCCTTACCTCATATTAAGCATCGTATTCGATATTTGACTAAGTTATTACCTCGTACCAATCAATACTCGCCTATTAGATAGTATACACTAAATCTATGTTAATAATTCTTTTCCTATTATCTACCTCCTTGGTCCGGCAAGTAGCATTAAGGCGAGTTCTAACGTTGGTCATCCGTTAAAAAGACTTCTAAACGAAAGAATTATTAATACATGCAAGACACTATTCTAGAATTGTTCTTTTAATTAGGGTTTATCTCATTATTTGCCTACGGTTCCCACAACCCTAGTTATGGAGTTTAGTTACTCATAGCCATAAACACAATATTCAAATATATTAAATAAGAATTCATGTACTTACTTCAATGAGAAAGAATAAAGTCTGAAAGTTTGCTTGATTAATCACCAAAAATCAATTGTAAGAATCTCAAAATCTAACACTAATCAACAATCAAAAGTTCCAATAATCCAACAATCCAAAAGTCTAATAATATGGAGCCTAATAATACGGAGTCTAACCTCAAAAATGAGGTTTTTCGAACTATTTATAAAAAATAAAAACCTAATTAAACAAGGATTCTAATTGCTGGAAATCTGCCAAAACGCGGCTCCATATTTAGCAATTTCTTCTGCTGCTCTCTTCATTCCCCTCGACGGCAAGTATGACAGACCATCATAGGCACAACGGTCCGTCGAGGGTCTTCGTTTCAAAACACTTCAACTCTTGGAATCAGGGTACTGGGATCACTTCTCTGAACTTCATGACGAACCTGCAGGACGGACCGTCATAGCCACGATGGACCGTCACAAGCTACGTAACCCCACACTTGGTCAGACTTCCCCATCTTCCTTCAGCAGCTTCTCTACGCTGCCACCTACGGACCGTCACAAGCACGACGGACCGTCATCAGCTCCGTAGGTGGTCTCTTCTGCATTTCTTCGCTCAAAATCTCCGCATTCAACTTTGGACAGATTTCCTGCAAAACAAAGAGAAACTCATATAAAAACTAGCATAAAAAGACTTTCAGACACACTAAACTTAAGGAAAAATTATTAATTATACCGTGAAACCACGGTATATCAAGCGTCCATGGCTCAAATAAGGATAATTGGCGCCAAGGTCAAGGGAACCAAGGTCGGATCTATGGTAACTATAACCGTGAGGGTCATTATGTCCGAGATGGAAACTACAACCGCGAAAACAACTTCAACAGGGGTAACTACGGTAACAGAAATGATAAGAATGGGCCCTATATCCCTCCTCAAAATCGTGAAGTTACTCCTAGGGATAGAGGAGATAGTATGGCGCAAGTTGAGGATATGTTGCACAAAATGATGAGGAAGTTCGATGCTAGTGATGAGCACATTAAAGAGTTAAGGTGTTATTTAGCAGGTATTGGGCAAAAAGCCGATACACATGCAATATCGATTAAGTAGATCGAGCAGCAAATGGCTCAATTATCTGCGACTGTGAACACACACCAACTAGGCCCTCTTCCTAGCAACACTGTCCAAAATCCACAAAATGATGCACACTGTATGGCAATCACTACTCCGGGTGGTAAGAAAATCATTGACCTACCTATGCCGTCTAATGAGGAACAGGTGAGAAAGGATGATGATAAGGTGGTAAAGGGTAGACCACCACCACCCTTCCCTCATAGATTAGTGAAAAAGACCGAGGATGGTAAATATCGGCGTTTTATAACAATGCTGAAGCAGCTTTCTATAAATGTCCCTTTGGTAGAAGCTCTAGAAAAAATGCCCGGTTATGCCAAATTTATGAAAGATCTGGTTACAAAGAATGATCGGTCACTTTCGAGGATGATGATAGACTGCAGCATTGTAGTGCTATTGCTACAAGATCTCTCGTACAAAAGAAAAAAGATCCGGGTGCATTCACTATTACTTGTACAGTCGGGTCATTACATTTTGCGAAAGCATTATGTGATCTGGGGGCAAGCATAAATCTCATGCCCCTCTCGATTTACAAGAAGTTGGATTTGGGTGACCCAAAACCCACTGCGATGCGGCTACTGATGGCTGATCGAATAGTTAAAAGTCCTATAGGGATACTCCATGATGTGCTAGTAAAAGTGGAGTCATTCATACTTCCGAAAGATTTTGTTATTCTTCATTGTGAAGTCAATTTTGAAGTGCCTATTATTCTTGGGAGGCCATTCCTTGCTACAGGTAGAGCCTTAGTTGATATGGAAAAGGGGCAGATGAAATTTCGGTTGAACAATGAAGAAGGGACCTTCAACGTTTGTAGGACCATGAGGCAGAGTGGTGAGCTCTAATCGGTATCCACCATATCCCACAAAGAAAAGATGAAGAAGGAGAATGAACAAAAAAGTGCAAAACAAGAGTTTATGGTTGGGGATTTGGTGCTTTTAGACAGTTCTGGGTTGCCTTGTCTTCCGGGCAAGCTCAAGTCCAAACGGACAGCCCCTTACTTGATTACCCAATATTCCCTCATGGAGCAGTTGAGTTAAAAACCAAGGAGGGAGTGCAGTTTAAGGTGAATAGAGAACGAATAAAATTCTATTTTTGGCATATTGCATCAGTGAATGAAGTGATAGAGGCATACCATCTTGATGAAGGCTGAGTAATCAAGTGTCCTCACTCGTGTCGCGACATTAAATCAGGCGCTTGTTGGGACGCAACCCAATACTTATTGTTTTTTTCTTTCTAGTAATGGTAGCATTTTATACTAATGGGTTTTAAATTTGAAGGCACATCACCAGGAAATTCTGCAGAAAATTACTCTGCAGCAGTCACTGACGGATACAACGGCGGACCATCGCATGAATCCATCGTGCCAGGTACGTCTTTCTGTTATTTTAAAACTAGGGCACACACGATGGAACCAACGACGAACCGTCACAACCGAGATGAACCGTCGTGGGGGAATCATCGCGTCTTTAATGAAGCGTACCCGACCCGACCCGGCTGGGAATTTTTAAAAATTCATCATGTAAAAACCCCACCCCTTCATTTCACCCCATTCTTTCACTCTTTCTCCCATTTCCCTCCCTTTTCAACTTTCAAATCTCTCTTACAACCGATCATTTTCCTCAAATTTTCCAAATTCCTCAAAATTCATCACTACTAGTCAGAGCTGCTGATGTAGGTGTCTACTTGATCACCAAGTACCTTTCCCTCTTGTTTTTCTCAAATTCTCGGGTATGTGTCTCTAATTTCTACTCATTTATATTGCATTTTTGTTTATCAATTAGTATTAGCCTAGTTCTTCTTGATATGTTCATTTTTTTTTATAAAATTCTGTCTGGCCTAGGTTAAAAATCCTCCAAAATTGCCGTGTTAAAACCCTAGAAATAGGTGCTTTAGCATTGCTAGTTTACTAGGTATTTGGGTTAGACAAATATAGGTTCAAACACTACCAATTCGATTTGGGTCGCAGAGGATGAATGGGGCATCCCCAGTTCTGTCACTGACTTACAGAACGAGACCCCGATGACGGACCTTCGTACCCATGACGGACTGTCATTTGGTCCGTTCCATCCACCCTAACACCCCACTCTCCCATTTTCTCCAAGTGTCCACCAACAGCCACATGCGACGGACCTTCATTCCCACGACGGTCCGTCCTACACAACCGTTCTGGTTGTCAGAGACCCTATTCCTAAGGGTCTCTCACTTTTTCTAAGTGTCCTCCAATGGACACATGCGACGGACCGTCATCCCTACGACGATCCATCCTGCACAACAGGTTCTGGTTGTCAGAGACCTTTTTCCTAAGGGTCTCTCTCTATTTTTCTAAGTATCCTCAAACGGACAACTACGACAGACCATCATACCCTCGACGGTCCGTCCTGCATGACCGTCATGACGGTCAGAGACCCCTCTCCTAAGGGTCTCCATATTTTTTTCAAGTGTCCTCTGACGGACACTTATGACGGACTGTCATACCTCTGACGGTCCGTCCTACATATACTGGCATACTTGTCAGAGACTCTCCTTCAGGGTTCTCCATATACACATAGTCTAAGTAAGACACGACGGACCCCATGACGGTCCGTCGTACTCACGACGAGCCGTCACCTGGTCCGTTGTGTTTCACTGTTACTATAGCAATGTCATTTTATTTTATTTTATTTATTTTTTGTAGATTTGCTTGTCGTGTTTGCTCCTTCTGTTACTAATATTGATCCTTACAGGTACTATCTACTATGGCACCAAAACAAGATCGAGTCTATGCACGCGGACGATCGAAGTATGTCGCCCCGTCTGCCCTTCTGGTCATTAGCTCTGATGATGAGCGTGACCCCGAGTACGTGCCTCCAGGCACTTCCACCCCATCCCGTGCTGCCAGAGCCACACCCTAAAAGGTGGCGTCCGGCATAGTCACGGACTCCCAGTCTGATGAGGAGCGCACACTGACCGGCACACCTTCTGGGTCAACCACTAATGAAGAAGGAGCGTCTGGCTCCTTAGAAGTTTCGTGGTCTGAGGAAGCCTCTGAATCTGCTGAGGTTCCCGTACCCGCAACCTGTGCAGCGTCGGCCTCGTCTAATGAGGATGACAGTTTGGAATCCACACCCGGTTCACCAGCTCGTGCTCTCACCCCGATTACCGACCAGCCCAACCGGTGGTGTGTCGACGGGCAGTTCAAGTCTATTTCGATGCAAAGTTCCTGAATGACAAAGGAGTTATGATTCGGACACTTACATTGGAGCGGCGGGTCCTTACGGGAAGTCTCCTGTTGATGCCTAAGATCCACAATCTCTTCACCAGACATCGACTGGAGTGGACAGCACGCCGTTGGGACGTTATAGTGAAGAGCTGGTCCGAGAGTTCTACGCATCCTACGTAGCGACTCTCCGATCACAGATTGATAGGCAGGCTGCCCCCACTAACAGGCCCCACTGGAGCAGGTCCGAGTACGTGGTGTTCTGGTTGACATCTCTCTGCCTGCCATCCGCCGGTTTCTATACGGCGAGGATGTTGATACTAATTGGACCCCTCTCACTGCCAAGTTTTACTACCGATGGCAGATTGTTAAAGATGGCCAATTCCTGCGTGAGCCATCGCTGAGAGAGACCACGAAGAGGTAGATCTCTCTGCACTTGTCCGTTGATGGAGAGGGTGCCGACTGAGTGACCGAGCCAAAGGGGGCCATCAAGAAGGCCAACCTGACTTTCACGATGAAGTTTTTGTGGTTGATTGTCCGCCACTGCCTTTCCCCCACAGCCGCTGATAATATCGTCACATGGGATCGAGCAGTATTGATGGCAGAGATGATAGCCATGTTTGAGGCGGATTTTGCGTGGCTTCCACAGGCACTCATGCACGAGAGGGCTTTTAAGGTCACAACTACCTACCCTTTCCCGTGCATGATATTTTCTCTATGCAGGTCCGCAGGTGTTCCTATATGGAACGTTGATCAGCTCAAGACCCCTCTGGGCACTGTTGATATGAGTTGGCTCCACGTAGAGGGACCCATCTAGAGTTGCCTCCACTTGTTGACAATCTGGCTGATACGGTATCACAAGCCCGCACGGCTACTCACACGGCTTCCACTAACACTACCCCGGTCGAGTCTATCCGGGTAGTAGCACTCCCCCGAGCTCCTCTCGCTCAGCCCCTTTACCCGCTCTGGTCCTGCTTGCTAGGGTCCAGAAATCAGAGGAGCAAATGGCTACACTTCTGTATCATATCCAGCCTTGGATGCAGAGGTATATTGACGAGGCAGAAGATCGCTTGGAGCAAAGAATGGTCCAGCACACAGAGCGAAAGATCGCTGAGGTTCATCAGCGCTTGGACGCTTTTGAGTTGCGGGTGCTAGCCCGTCCATCCCCTCCGGTGGATGTGTCGACCCTTCAGGCTGCGGTCGACAGTCTTCGCGGAAATATTGATATGATCTTAGAGGCTAGGGTGCCTGAGTGTGAGGCCCCTTCTGCAGAGCCTGCTGAAGACACAGTGATGGCGGCCCTATTCACCACTTCAGAGATTCCACCACCTCCCCATCGAGAGCATGCCAAGATGTGTAGGGGTCGAGAGGAGGATGAAGCTTGAGCACGGAAGAAGGAGCGCCGTGAGATGGAGGCTGTGAAGAGAGCCTCGCTTTCCGAAGAGGAGGCTCGTCAGTTGAGAGTAGGAGAGTTAGCTGCTGGGGCATCTAGCTCTAGAACTGTGGAGATAGCGGGAGGCACTGCTGATAGTGTTGTTGATGTTGAGGACACCACTGAGGGTGTCCAGATTACAGAGGTTGTGGGCTCCAGGGAACCGGACCCACCATCTTGCTGATTGTCGGCGCTTTGCGCCCCAGGTTTGCTTCACCTACCACTCTAGTATTTCATTTTTTTATGCATTGGGACAATTGCATGTCTTCTTGTTGGGGGTGGGGTAAATGGATAGTGAGTGCTAGGGTGAAGTCTGAGTAGCCCAATTCACTATCCTCTTTTAGGGTTTTCTTGCCTGTGTTCTTTTTCCCCAAGAGACTGATTACTTTTTCTGTTGAACCGACATGTCTATATCTTGTGTACATAGTTTAATTCTGGAGCATGATGGCTAAAATGATATCCCGATAAAATGGAAAATGATGCATGACTAGGCATAGTAATTGATAAATGTGTGGCTCTAAGCATGACATAGAGGTACACCACTGCATGACCCTAAGTCTAAAATTCGAACTAGGTGTCTGATAATCTGGTAGAGTGATGAGATGTCAAGTGAGTGTGAGGAAGATTTGAATAGTCCACTATTTGTACTAAGCTAGAACTTGCCTGGTTAGTCCTGCTAAAAGTAAGTTGTAATAGACAATTAGGAAAGGATCATAGGCCCTTATTCAATATAGCCCATTTTTAGCCTAAATAAAAGAAAACAAAATGAAATTTATCCTTCTTTGATCCAAACGATTTGAGCTTAAATTAGACCTTTCTTTTTCACCCCAATTGATCTTTTCTGGGAATAATGTGTTGGCCCTGGTCCCTCCTTGGACATGTGCACCTCAGCTTATGACAAAAGCATAAGTTGAGGGTGGTTAATGCACTAAACAACCTTTTTATGGCCCTGACCCAACTTTGGGTATTGTGTACTTTGACTCATGGCAAAGCCATGAGTTAAGGGTGGCTATAATGACGAATGCTCTGGAAAGTGGTGTTGAAAAAACAGAGAGAGAGAAAAAACAAAAGTAAAGTGACTCAAGAATTAGTTGAAAGAAAAGTAAAAAAACAAAATTACAAGAAATACAAGCAAGAAAAGAAGAGAGTAACTTACACAAATGAAAAAAAAAGGGAAAATAGCAAGGTGAAAGAATATGGGAAATTGGGCAAAATAAAATGATAGAAAATGGAATGTTTAGCCGATATGTCAAGGAGGGAAAAAGGTCACTAAAGTATACCTAAATATACCCTACCTAACTCTGAGCCTGTGTTCCAAGCTAAGAAAGTCCTATCGTGATCCTAAGGGTTGTATAGCGAACTTAAAACAGTCAAAATAAGGGCAATCTTATGGCAATAGTTATGAATGAGTGTGAATTTGTTCTGAGAGTGAGTGTTGAAAAGTAATCCTTATAATCAAACTGAAATCATTGTGTGAAAATGAGGATTTTGTTTCGAGGTGAGGACACTAGTTGCAGTACCGAAAATATTAGCACCTCGGTGAGAAATTGAAGAGGATAGGTGTTAGTGCATGGTGAGTCTGTGTCATGGTATGATTCCACATAATTCAAGCCTAATAGTGATAGCATGCATAAATATGATGAGATTAATCGGGATTGATAGCCAAATGATTGCAAAGGATAAAACATGGCTACTATTGTACAAAGATTTTGTATTGAGTCATAGTGTGTCGCTTGAGGACAAACAACGAATTTAAGTTGAGGGTGTTGATATACCGTGGTTTCACGGTATTATTAATACTTTTTCCTTAAGTTTAGTGTGTCCAAAAGCCTTTTTGTGCTAATTTTTATATAAGTTTCTCCTTATTTGCAGGAAATCTGTCCAAAGATAAATGCGGAGGTTTTTGAGCGAAGAAATGCAGAAGACACCACCTACGGAGCTTGTGACGGTCCGTCATGCTCGTGACGGTCCGTAGGTGGCAGCGTAATGCAGCAGCTGAAGGAAGATGGGGAAGTCTGACCAAGTGTGGGGTTACGGAAAGCGTGACGGACCGTCGTATCCATGACGGTCTGTCCTTCAGGTTCGTCATGAAGATCAGAGAAGTAGTCCCAGTACTCATATTCCAAGAGTTCAAGTGTTTTGGAACGGAGACCCTCGACGGACCGTTGTTCCTCTGACGATCCGACATACCTGTCGTCGAGGGTAATGAAGAGAGTAGAAGAAGAAATTGCACAAGTATGGGACGACAGAATCCATGACGGCCCGTCATGACCACGACGATCTGTCGCGAGGTCCGTCGACCCAGCCGCGTTTTGATAGATTTGAGCAAATAGATTCCTTGTTTAATTAGGTTTTTATTTTCTATAAATAGTTTGAAAAACCTTGTTTTTTAGGTTAGACTCTGGATTATTTGGTTAGACTCTGGATTATTTGGTTAGGCCCTTGATTATTGTTAGATTCTTGATTATTTTGAGATTCTTTTAATTGACTGTTGGTGATTTTTGTTGATTATCAAACGAACTTTCAGATTTTACTCTTTCTCATTGAAGTAAGTACATGAATTCTTATACCATATATGTGAATATTGTGATTATGACTATGGGTAACTAAACTCCATAACTAGGGTTGGGGGAACCATAGGCAAATAATGAGGTAAAACCTAACTAAAATAACAATTCTAGAATAGTGTCTTGCATGTATTGATAATTCTTTCGCTTAGAAGTCTTTTTAACGGATGGCCAACGTTACAACTCGCCTTAATTCTACTTGCCGGACCAAGGAGGTAGATAATAGGAAAAGAATTATCAACATAGATTTAGTGTATACTATATAATAGGCTAGTATTGATTGGTACGAGGTAATAACTTAGTCAGATATCGAATACGATGCTTAATATGAGGTAAAGATAAGGGTTAGGATAGCAACACACGTAGCCGGACCAAGGTGCGGAGTGAAATTTTCTAGATGCCGGACCAAGGATTTGGAAATACATAACTTATCACTTTGCATGCAAAATACTAGGAAAGAATTGTTATATTTAGAATTATCAAGTTATTAACCTGTGGGGAACACATAAACCCTAGTTACTTTGATTAATTGATTAAACTCTAACATTTGAAGCTGTTAGTTGTCTCATTAATTTCGCTAGTTATTTTCATTTATTTAGGAATAGAAACCCCCCTTTTTATCATTTTTGCTTTCCAAGGAAGTAATTGACTGAACGATAGTAATAATAGATTTAAGTTAAGTCTAAACTATTTTCCTCGTGGGAACGATCCCAACCTCACTAGTCGGGTTATTTACTTGACACGACCGTTTTATTTCTTATTTGAGAAGTAAGTTTGAGTGTATCATACCCACAAGCCAATTTACCCCTAGGTACTCAAATCTCCCCCAAATTCTAAGAAATCATTTCTAATCAATGATTTTCACTTAAGAAAGACATTGCCCTATCCATCGTTGGGAAAATAGAAGCCAAATAAACAACAATGGGAAACTCAAAGTTCACCCAAAACATTCATGGAAAACCCATATTATTCAATAGTCAGATTAGACAATAGTAATTGAAGGCAAAATTATCTTAGTTCATGGGAATCATGCAATCGAGTAAAGTTAAGAAACTCACATGAATCACACAAAACCATAGAAACAAAAATAACTAATCCAATCAATATGCATTAAATTTAATAAAAACCACTAAAAATAACTTCAAATACCAACCTCACTTAAGCAAATATGAGCGAAAAATAGGGAGGAAAGGTTTGAGTTTGAGAATCATGAACAAATTATCACTCCGCGCAAGCAAATCAATCCAAACAAGGAACAAACTAGCATTTAATCTAAGAGTTGAGGGTTCACGAAGTGGTAAGTGCCGAAAAGGTCAAAGGATTGCCTTTTAAAAGAGAAGACTTTTGTCCTTGTTTTGTTAGGTGCCACCGCTTGGCGGTATGTGACTAACGTCGCCAAATGTTTTCAATGTATCAATGAAGGATCTTAAGCTCGTTGATGATGCTTGTACAAATCCAAAATATGAAGTTCAACTTGGCACGGACCTGATGTAGTTCACCTAATGATATTCTACGGATCGCTAAATAGGTCCATTTTTCTTGAAGTTGACAATATCATTTTTTTTAGTTCTTGGCCTAAGAAAAGTGATCTTTTTCCCATTCTTTACCCCCATTGTCAAGAGAGTGCGCATAAGGCCTCCATTAAAAAAATCAAAGTGAAAACAAAAAAAAAAATACATGCATAAACATTATTCACGAATTACTAGTTATTAGGTGTAATTTGTTAGTTTCTCATGGTTCCGACAACCCTAGTTGTGAAATTAGAAACTCATACTTGGTTGATCATAATTCAGATAAATTGGGTTAAGATAAATCATGAACTTGCAATTAGAATAGTTGAATTTTGGAACCATCAATTAAAAACAACAAAAAAGTAATAAAGATCAATAATATAATATAAACCAAAAGATTCAAGAATTAAATGAAAAATTATTTCACAACTTAGTTCTCAAAAACAAAAAGTCAAACTCCTAAAAATCTTTTTTTACCAGAGTACTTATAAACAAGTGATCTGTAACGCCTCGAAAATTAAAGATATGTTGTAGAGCCTAACATGAGCGTCATAAGGTTTAGACACTATTTCAAGGTCTATTTTAATGAGTATAATTCATTTAGGAAGTCTAGAAACCAAAACGTGTATGAACGTCCATAACGTTCTGAAACTAGTTCAATAAGGTACTAGCGTGCCTTAGCCAGTTTGACTAGCTTTTAGGAGTCGGAAAATGATAAAAATTGGGGGAAGGGTGTATAACATTTATTAGACTTAATACATAGTCGAAATGTCTAGGCACAAATCCCAAGGACCAACCAAGGTCCCTTGAGAATGACCCTTGCTTCTAGGGTCAAAGGACTGCCCAAAGCAGTGTGACCACGAATTGAAGTCAACGATCCGTGTCAATCGACGGGGGCATCGATTACCTCATCGATGAACACTTAGTAATTTTCACCAAGACTTGTTTTGTACCATTATCTGACCAAAACGACGGATCAACAAGACGGAGGATCATGTGGCCGTCGTCTCACAGACGGACCGTCGATTGGGGTCTCGTCTGTAAGGGGTCTGTTTTGCTTCACGTTTTCACTTAAGTTAATTAATTAGTTGTATTAGTTATAATGTTAATTAGGGGTTAGGGGAGGTCTAATTAAGTTAGTTAACCCCCTACATAAATCAATAACCTAATTAGACTAACCTAAACTCTGATAATTCACAAACCCAAAAGTCTATTCCTTCTCTCTTCTTTCTCTCCCAAATTAACCCCCATTGAAGATAAAGATTGAGGTGGATTAAATGGATTCAAAGGTTCAACTTCCTCTATCAATCTTCATCAATTAGTAAGGTATGAGATCTCTTTCACCTTTGAGACCTCTTTCCTCAAAGGATTCCATCAAATTGATTTCAAAAGTTGGGTTTTCATCCAATACAAAAAATGATGTTGTGAATTTATTTGATTATGATTTATTTTGGATAATATGAATATATTAATATGTATTTTAACTCAATTATGTTATATCTTGATGAATTGGTCTAGCTTGTAGAAGATGACCCATTCCCATTAACCTTAGGTTATGATCTTGATATGAATTGGGTAATGTTGGTTCAATTGACTTTGTTATGGTTCACTTATTACTAGTTGATGTTATTATATCAATCATGAATAGATTAGGGTGAATTATAGTCCTATCATTCTAGTTCTTGAGTAATTGATTTAGATGGTGAGTTTGATCTATGTCTCTTGTCTTAAACTATGCACTAGTGTTGGATTGTGATGTAGTGATTCAATCAGCCTTGTTATCATGTTGGTTATGGTTATATGATGATAGTACACTCTAATTGGGTTGAATTAAGTCGATGGTAATACCTTGATGATGAATTATGAAGGGGACTTGGTAAGTCTTGTAATCCCTATTCTTTACTTCAATTATGGTAAATTGTAATTAAGTCATGATGTTGTATTGAGGTATGCCTTATATTAGGATTCATAGGGTTGGTATGATGTTGAATTTAAATGTCTTGATTATGGTTTGTGAGGTGTTGTCTAAGATGTAAATATTATAAGGATGTTGAATGATTTATCAATGTGCCTCTTTATGAAGTGATATGTAAATGTGCTTACCTCAGTATATGAATTGTAATGAAAGGACTATAGTCATGCAAGTCTTATTGAACTATGATGGTGATGATTATAAAAGGGATAGACTCTATGACCTCCATTAAGCAATGATTATTAATAAAGACATTAAAGACATTTCAGAGGGGACTCTAGCTTAGCACTGAGTGAACTAGAGTGAGGAGTGTCCCTTCCAACATAGGGAAGGTAGGATCACTAATGTACTCTTGAGTGGAGACTATAATGCATGTATCATAAGGAGGGTCTCAACTATATCTCAAGGTTCTTGAACTATGTCTCCCCCATAGGAATACTAACTAGTGGGATCCACTTAGTTGTTATGTGTATGTTTTGATACTACCTTGGAAAGTAGTCCGCCTTCCTTCAGTGTAGGGTTCCGTGACACCGGATTCCTTATTAGCTCATGTAGTCTATGTCGATTAAGGTAAGATGTTCCCAAAAAGATAAAATGAATTAAAAGAATGAACTCTAACTAGGATAACCTACGGGGTTTAGCTTAGTCTAAGTAGGGGTGCGAGACTCTACCTAAATATTGTACTAGTTAGACTTAAAGAAAGTCTTAGGAGGATGTTCTTATGCATGTATATGCTTATAATGGTACATGATATGTATATGATGAACTTACACATTGTTGATACAATATATTACTTAGTTCCACTCATGAATATGTGTTGCTCTACGTTGTTAAAGTATGTTGATATGTACTCTTAAATGTCATCCTATGTGAAGTAGGATATTGGTCATGATTCTTGTTGGGTTACTTGATTGAGTAAAGTTATGGGGCTTTGCTTGGTCATTGCACTTGTTGACCTAATAGGGGTTCATGGGTAATTGTCTTGTTTTGGTTATGTTATAATGAACTCTTATTCATGCTTGTTTATGTTAGTACTTGATGATATAGTTGCTTTACTATGTGTCCAATAATATGATATGCTTATTGACTTGACTAGATTTACATGCTTATGATGTAAGGAATATGTCTTATTTATTGGTATGGCCTTTTTGAATTTGCATAAAGCTTTTCAAAGTAAATTGCATATTTTAATGAAATGTCCCTTTTAACATATTTTCATGATATTGTGCATATGGTATCATACTTAGTACAAGTGGTGTACTAACCTCATTTCTTCCTTTTCCCTGAAATTTCAGGTTCTAATCATTGAAGGACTTTTTTGAGACGAATTTGAAGAAGACTTGGAATGCTTAATCATCCAAGTTGGGTAAGTCCTCACTTTCCGAGGGTAATGCCACCATCAAGCTTATGATGTTGCTTTAGTTCTAAGACTCTTATGTTTCTTTCCTTTTCATTTGGATAGTAAACATTGTATGACCTATATGTGATCTTGTTTCATTAATATATGGGCTAGGCCCAAATTGTTACACTCTTATTAGATGGTTATGAGATGAGACGACTATTTGAGACTATATTATATTTTATATATATGTGAAATAAAAATAGAAGACTAAGTAATATTCCTATACTAAGGGTCTATGTATATTCAATATATATGTATTATGTGTACGTAGAGGTCTATGTAAACCTTAATGTAGAAGTAGTAAAAAATTTTAAATTTCCGTTTATTTTGACCTATGAATGTAATGGTGTAAGCTAAGACAGTCTTAGTCCTCTAATAGAATGACGAAGCCGGTTACGTCTAGGGGATATTTCCTGATGTGACATGATCTTATTTAAAATAAGCTAAGGAAAACAACAAAAAGTAGATTTAGCAATAGTTTCTATGACCTACGGGTCGTGTAGTTTCTACAAAAAGAACATACAGTCAGTAAAACTATGCATGGTATATCATATCTCCTCTAAACCTATTTTTTGAGCCAATATCTCTGATCTTTTTTACGAACATGGACCTATGGCCCGTGAGTTTCTACGACTCATTATCCTCTCTTGTTGGTCTACACTTAATTTTAAAAACCTCATATCCTATCTACGCATGTCACCTACGACTCATAAAAGTTTCTATGGATCGTAGAATTTTCTACGGTTTTTAGAAGTTTCTATGGCTTGTAGAAGTTTCTACGACTAGTACGCTGGCTAGTAGAGTAATTAAATCAGCTACTAACACTCAATTATTTCAACCTACACTACTAACACCTATTTTCCTGCAAAACATACATAATATACCATAGAATTTACTAAAAGAGATTAAAAGACATGCAAAACCTAAATTTTAAAGCAGTACTAGTATAGTAAATTTTTGGTACATCAAAAAAGTTACGGTACACCAATAAATCTCATTTCACTAACTTGTACATGTTTGTACTTTAAAAAATTATTAATTTATGATAATAATGTGATCATATATTTATATAAGGGTCTACTGAGAATAGTTTTGACTCTGTTGATAGATATCTTAGAAACTACACGTGATTTGACTCATTAATTATTATTATCAGCAATGGCGGAGCTAAGATTTTCTCCAAATAGTTTCAACATATGAAGAAGTTAAAATTTAGGGGAAAATTATACATAATAACAAACTATTAATTCAAATTAAATGGTATAATATAGTTTCATTAAATTGTACCCCATAGCAAATTGTTACTATTTCGCCTCTCTCCTAGTGAACCTCGCTCGTCACTCTCTTTCTATCCCTCACCTCTCTCGCTTTTAATACAGATGCAAATGTATAAAATGTGTTTGTGTTGTATAAAGTGAGACAAAATTGTATATATACATATATTTTTCCCCCTCTTTGCTCTCTCCCATATCTCACTCGTCACTCTCTCAGATCTAGCTCGCTCACTCGCCTATCTCACTTTATACAAAAACGCAACCGTATCAAGTGTGTTTGTCTTTGTATAAAGCAAGAGAAAATTGTATATATACATATACTTCGTTCCCCTCTCCCAAATCTCGCTCGCCACTCTCCCAGATTTCGCTCGTTCACTCGCCTCTCTCACTTTATACAAACAGAATTGTATATATTGTGTTTCCATTTGTACAAAGCGAGATAACATTGTATATACAAATACAAATTCATTCATCCTATACACTTATAATAATACAAGTACGATCTTTCCCTACCCAGTTTTCTTTTATCTTCCTCTCTTTTTCGTTTTATACAAACACAGGTTATACAAAGATCTTTTGCATATGTATATCAAAATAGATTATATAACCGTTTTCTTTTATATATGCACAGCGAAATTAAACAACTGCTTTCTTTTATACGTGCATAGCAAAATATACAAATTTATGTTTTTTATGGAAAGAAATTACGCAAACTATAGCTATAACACACAAATGTGATTTTTGGGTTTTGTTATACGTGAAAGTTGCGCTATATATATATATAGAGAGAGAGGAGTGAGTAGCTTGCAACGTGGTTAAGCCAAGTGGCAAGCTAATGAAAAGACACTTGGCAACTTTAAAACAAAGTTAATGACTATAAAAAAAATTTGAATATAAAAAATTTAAGTTAATAACTATATAAAAAATTTGAATTAAAAATATTGATTAACTAGATTTTACATATAAGCGACAATAATTACCTTAGTAAAAGAGTTCTAACTGATCTATTATTATTGTCCAACCTATCACTTTTAACATAAAATGAGGGAAATAATTTTCTTTCTTACTAATGTGATAATAATGTGTATATACGTGAGTATTTTTCCTAGATAGTCATCTATGTTTTGGAAAATACCTATGAATATCATTTATGTTTGTTTTAGGACTACAATATCACCCAACTTTATCTATTTTCCTCAAAATATACTCGACACAAAAAAAAATACATTATTTATCTCCTAAAAGGGTGCCACGTGACATGGCATCTTAGTAGAATAATATTTATTATTTGAAATTCGTAATTTTTGAAAATACAATAATATTTATTTTTCTACTAAAATATCAATAATCTAACATTAAAATTCGAAATCAAAGAAAATTTATAAATAAAAAGATCGAGAAATAATAAGCAAATGTATTTCTTAGTTAATAATAAAAAAAAGATAATATAACTTTGGACAGCTAAATCAAAAGTTTAAATTTCAATCATAGGAATATTTGCTACCTATTTAGTATGACTTTTTAGAAAATTTAAATCTAGAATCGTGCATATAATATGTGTAAATTGTAAAAATTTATATATTATTTCATGTAAAATAGAAGATGGAATAATTAAAATAGAAATAAGTAATACATAAATAATTAAGTCTTAGTAATTAATGTTTATTTAAAATTACATAGTTAGCATATCAAGATTTTTAAATTTTTCTTTTCATATTTTATCCTCAATATTAATTACTTATTTTAAATTATTTTTCAAAATATATAATTGTATGTCAATTAATATAAACATTGTGGTAAAATAGTTGCTATTTAGAAATTTAAGAGACAAAAAACTTAAAATAAAGAAATTACAAATATTCACTGGGTCCTCAAATAGAAGGCAAATGAACCCAATGCTTTTGCCATGTAAATATGCAAATTAATGGAGAAGTGCACCCTGTTTGAGTGGCCCCAATAATTTTTGCTATGTAAATGTGTACAAGCAATACAATGAGATATTGCAAATTACTTCTTCTATGTATTACTTGTTCATATTTCATTTTTTAAATGTCTATATTTAGTTGTTCATTTTGACAAATCAAAAAAGGACAAAAAAAATTTCTATTATATTTTCATTTAAATTTCTTAAAAAATTTTAAGTTTTATTTAATTTTTTTTTGAAACCATATTTAATAAGGGTAAAATTGTAACTTAACTATATTAATTATTGTTATCTTAATATATGTGTCTTTTCTAAAGTGGAGAACTAAATAAGGACAGAAAAAATAATAGAAAAGTGAACTCTATTTGAAATGTGAATAACCAAGCATGTTGATGGAGGTTGCTTGCTTATTCACATATCTTATATAGTAAAATATAGTAAAGTAATATATATAAATAAACGCAAACTGTACAATTAATTAACAATGCAATAGAAAATGTTACTTGTGAATATCCTCCAGAGAAGTAAAAAAACGTAATTCATGTGCTAATTCACTTAAATGTTTTATTATTTTAACAATTCTTTTACAACTACTACTTGTAATATCTCCTAGAGAATTAATTAGTTGAGTAATCCTGAAAATATTATTGAGGAAAAGTTGGTTATGGACGTCGTTTGCGACTAGCACATGGAATGCACAAATGATATAAATAGAAATACATTTGCTATAAAATACTACTTACTTTATTTAATCAAGCTACCCAAACATATTATTATTCGTAATTATATTATATATTATAATTAATTATATTATATCCACATATGAGCAAGTTGTTAAGATAAGAAGATCCAATGCTCTCATCAAGGTATAGGGCAGTCACTTTACACATAATTGAACAAGCAAGAATGAAGAATCTATAACCATTTTTAAACATATAGTTTGATTAATTCCAATGATAACCTTACACCATGTGATGAGCATTAATCATTTTATTATATAATTAATTAGGTTAGGTAAAATATAGATCTTCAAGAATCACAAGAAACGGCTAATAATTAGCATTTGGAATTATTTAACAAGCAAATAATTGGCATCAAACCAATCCTTGCACGGGTAATTAGTTATTGAAGTTATCCATATTTATTAATTCCTAATTAGTATTTATTCTTTGACCCAAAAGATATATTTAAAAAAAAAAAGATGAAGGAAAAATATAAAGTAGATATGTATCACTTGCTGACTAGAAGCCCATCCAATCGAAAGATATTACACTACTACATTGTTTAACACATTTTAATGCTTGCAAGAATTCATCAATTTGCAATAAAGAAGAAGAGTTATAATTGTTTGTCTCGTTTGGACTTGGTGAAAAAAAAGAACTAAAGAATTGAAATATGGATGTAGAAGGGGAAAAAAAATATATTACGCATGATACCTAGTAGCATATTTTATTATTTTTTAAAAGAAAAAAACAACTAGTCTTTACATAATTAATGAAATAAAATCAACGACTTAAATGTACGCTAAAATAGTGAAGACGAAAAATAGGACCAAGTCATGTTAGCAGTGTAACTCTAACTTTTTATTATTATTTTTATTATTATTGGTTCCCATTCAGTGTCTAGTATTCGTATTGAGGTCCAATAAAATCTGAATTCGTGTCGGAAAGTCTCACATGAGAGATAAAACACTCCCTAGCAAAGACAATTCCGTATCCAAGGAGACTCAATTACAAGACCTCTAGTTAAGGATGAACGAGTACATACAACTCCACCATAACCCTCTTGTTGGTGCAACTCCAAGACTTGATTACAAAAAGTCAAGAGACCTCAAAGAAGCCAATGAGTGAGCTCAAGTGTTTGAGATATGAAATAATACACTCTTATTCATATGAATTGTGTGTTTGCAATAAAAGTGAGATATATTCACAAACTCTTTTTCTCTAAATTTTGTTTTAGTTGAGACCCCTATGAGGAAGTCAGTCTTGGGTAGAATTTTCACCCGAAAAGATAGTATGAGTTATGATATTATAAATAGTAATAGTAAGAGTGCCTAAAATTAGAAGAATGCATGCAGAGGTTCAGTACTCGAAGAAAGGAAGATAGTGATGAGCAATCTGTGTTATTATAGTCATGCACCCAGTAAGTTATTAATAAAGAGCTTTCCATAATGGATAGAATAAGAAGTGACGATTTTGTGAAGAGTTCATGATATGAGGTGGATAAATAGTTAGTAGTCATGATAGTTAAAATATACTTTAACCAATAAGGAGTTACGATTATGATTTTTGAGGGAGAGCCCATAATATTCAAAATTTTATAGAACTAATTAGGCAATAATGTCTAGTGATGAGTAAATAGTACTCAATTTCTGAGGTTAAATGGGGCAGTAATATGTAAGGATGTAGGCTGAGAGATAAAAGATTGATAACTTATCATGAGGTTTTAGTGGGTGAGTGTTTCTAAAATTTTATCTATTAGTTATTAGTTGGTATGTTATGTGAGCAATTATATTAATTTATGGCTTAGTAATAAAAAGAAATGCTTGAAATTGAGATGATTCTCGTGATAAAAAGAATGACAACATCAAGGTGATGATGTTTCTTAGGAGATCTGATCTGGTGAACTTGACATAGAGTAGGTGAAGAATTGGGATGTTACATACAATGATGATAAGTGGTACAAATGAGACATCCTAAATATTAGATAAGGACAGTGAAGTGTGGCTAAGTCGTAAGAGTAACAGGAGCACTAAGGGGTGTACTGAGATTATATGTAATAAATGATGTTCCAATTAAGTTGATGATTTTCCATGTGTACCTAGATAGTATATTTGAGCTGTCAATTTGGAATAGGCTGAAGTAAGCATTATTTTTTCCCCTTAAAGATTTATATGAAGCAACGTTATAACCCAATGAGAAAAGGTTAATAGAAGCATCTTAGAAAGAGGTTCTAGAAGGAGTTTTAGTACCAATAAGTTAAGCCTTTCCTGAGTATTAGAGTAAATGAAATGTAGACCATCTTAGAGATGATAAAAATAGATCCATGGCTTTAGAGTGTCAACTTGAAACCTAAAGGGGGATGATGAGATGAGAAATCAAATCAAGTATCGAGGATGATATAATTATGTCTTTCGAAAGAGTTGTAGAGGTACATCAATCCATTCATACTATAGCATATTCCTCAAAGCTCAAATGTAAAAACATCTTGTATTGGGAGAAACGAGGCATTAAATAGGGGTTTATCGAGACCAATGCCATAAGCTTCCGAAATAGAATAGATCTTCGTAAAGTTGATCATTATGAGTCTTACAACAAAGTTGATTGGCAGGTTCAATGGCAATTAGAAGGGGATTCATTAGCTTGTTATTTAGAATAAATCGATGAAATGACAGAATCCATAAAAAATATTCAACAGGCTCTGGAAGAAATTCGATGAGGAAGTTTTTTATATCAGAATTTTCTGTATGACCTATGCTCATACCTTTTAGAGAGTTTCACATTATGCTTAGTTTCTAGAATGATGGCCAAAGACTTTATCCTTTTAACCTCGAGCTTAATCTATAAAGTTGTGGATCCAAGTCTCATGCTATGAACCTATTCATATAAGCAATCATGTCTTACAAAATGTTCAGTCTCAGAAATTTATTATTTAACTCTCAATGGCTAGCAACATAATGTTATGTCATGTATATTCATATATCAGAATTCTCGAACGAATCGTAAATATAATCTTTCGTCCTAAAGTCCTTTAGGTAATTTTTTAGTTTTGGAGAGTGATGTTGTTGATAGTAGTTGTGTGATGATGAATGAGAGGATTGTTATTTCTTATTGTCATAATGATGGTGTGTCTATTACATCTAAGGTTATGAATGTGGAGTAATTAAGAGCTAATGTATTTCTTCAATGATTACTAAGTCAGCATTCTTGTGGTAATGCATGAAAGTTCATTTGGTAGAGATGATGAGAGGATGAGAAGTTCATAGAAAGTTGGTTAGTAGGAATCTTGAATGTGGTGTTATTAACATGTGGACATTAATTTGTGATACATTAGGTGTTTCCTGGAGATAAGCTCAAGGTTAGTTGAAAGTAGCAGTAAGGAGTAGTGTTCTTGGGATGTGATTTTCTACAAATGTATCAAACCCGAATTTTGTGATTTAGATCAAAATGATCGCCCTATGTTAAGTACTTTGTGATTCTGAGTTAGACTTGATTATATCAAGAGTAACCCCTTCTGATCTCACACCAGTCGTCATTCGAGGACGAATGATCCCAAGAGGAAATAGTGTAACACTCCAAAAGTTCCTAAGTTAAGACTCAAATCATTCTTCATTTACTTGTAGGGTCATATCGGGTGATTCTTAGATTAATCATATGTGTAAAGGTAAATTTTTTAGTATGTAAATGATTTTGAATATCAATTAAGGTCACTAGAAACGCCTAGCACAAAGTTGAGTTGAAAGCTTCCTAACCGATTAAGCTTTTACATATGGTTTTACTTAGGTCAACATAAAACGACCATATCTATAAGAATATAAAGAGTTACATGGAACACAACCTATCATTCCAATGTCATCAATTTCCCGTCAATCAAATTTTTAGTAAAAAGTTATGACCATTTTAGTAACTTATACAGTGCAGTAACGAATTACCCGATGGGAAAACATTAAAAGGGTCTTTTTGTATTTTTACCTCCAAGAAAATTCTTAACGAATTTCTTAACTAATTTAGTTGAGTTCCTTTCGGTCATTCATTTTAGTGATTTTGTTTACATAGCCATACTACATACTCGTACATTCATTTCCACCTGGTGATTTATTCATGATCTAGAAAGATAAGAACTTCGATTCGTAGGCAGGATATAGAAATTGGTCACTATCTATACATAGTAGCTTCTAACTCCGCAACTAAACTAAAGGCTCTAGAACATAGTGTACGCCTAGAACTGGTGATGCAGATAATGCATTATCTGTTGGAAATGGAGTGAATCCAAATGCTTTACCAAGTAAAAGCAATGGGTTGAAAAAGCATTACATGGGACGGGAATGACGTACTGCTCAACAGTTACACCTACTTGTTCAACACTGTACTCAATTTCTGAGGTTAAATGGGGCAGTAATATGTAAGGATGTAGGCTGAGAGATAAAAGATTGATAACTTATCATGAGGTTTTAGTGGGTGAGTGTTTCTAAAATTTTATCTATTAGTTATTAGTTGGTATGTTATGTGAGCAATTATATTAATATATGGCTTAGTAATAAAAAGAAATGCTTGAAATTGAGATGTCTAGTGATGAGTAAATAGTACTCAATTTCTGAGGTTAAATGGGGCAGTAATATGTAAGGATGTAGGCTGAGAGATAAAAGATTGATAACTTATCATGAGGTTTTAGTGGGTGAGTGTTTCTAAAATTTTATCTATTAGTTATTAGTTGGTATGTTATGTGAGCAATTATATTAATATATGGCTTAGTAATAAAAAGAAATGCTTGAAATTGAGATGATTCTCGTGATAAAAAGAATGACAACATCAAGGTGATGATGTTTTTAGGAGATCTGATCTGGTGAACTTGACATAGAGTAGGTGAAGAATTGGGATGTTACATACAATGATGATAAGTGGTACAAATGAGACATCCTAAATATTAGATAAGGACAGTGAAGTGTGGCTAAGTCGTAAGAGTAACAGGAGCACTAAGGGTTGTACTGAGATTATATGTAATAAATGATGTTCCAATTAAGTTGATGATTTTCCATGTGTACCTAGATAGTATATTTGAGCTGTCAATTTGGAATAGGCTGAAGTAAGCATTATTTTTTCCCCTTAAAGATTATATGAAGCAACGTTTAAACCAATGAAAAAGGTTAATAGAAGCATCTTAGAAAGAGGTTCTAGAAGGAGTTTTAGTACCAATAAGTTAAGCCTTTCCTGAGTATTAGAGTAAATGAAATGTAGACCATCTTAGAGATGATAAAAATAGATCCATGGCTTTAGAGTGTCAACTTGAAACCTAAAGGGGGATGATGAGATGAGAAATCAAATCAAGTATCGAGGATGATGATATAATTATGTCTTTCGAAAGAGTTGTAGAGGTACATCAATCCATTCATACTATAGCATATTCCTCAAAGCTCAAATGTAAAAACATCTTGTATTGGAGAAACGAGGCATTAAATAGGGGTTTATCGAGACCAATGCCATAAGCTTCCTAAATAGAATAGATCTTCGTAAAGTTGATCATTATGAGTCTTACAACAAAGTTGATTGGAAGGTTCAATGGCAATTAGAAGGGGATTCATTAGCTTGTTATTTAGAATAAATCGATGAAATGACAGAATCCATAAAAAATATTCAACAGGCTCTGGAAGAAATTCGATGAGGAAGTTTTTTATATCAGAATTTTCTGTATGACCTATGCTCATACCTTTTAGAGAGTTTCACATTATGCTTAGTTTCTAGAATGATGGCCAAAGACTTTATCCTTTTAACCTCGAGCTTAATCTATAAAGTTGTGGATCAAGTCTCATGCTATGAACCTATTCATATAAGCAATCATGTCTTACAAAATGTTCAGTCTCAGAAATTTATTATTTAACTCTCAATGGCTAGCAACATAATGTTATGTCATGTATATTCATATATCAGAATTCTCGAACGAATCGTAAATATAATCTTTCGTCCAAGTCCTTTAGGTAATTTTTTAGTTTTGGAGAGTGATGTTGTTGATAGTAGTTGTGTGATGATGAATGAGAGGATTGTTATTTCTTATTGTGATAATGATGGTGTGTCTATTACATCTAAGGTTATGAATGTGGAGTAATTAAGAGCTAATGTATTTCTTCAATGATTACTAAGTCAGCATTCTTGTGGTAAATGCATGAAAGTTCATTTGGTAGAGATGATGAGAGGATGAGAAGTTCTTAGAAAGTTGGTTAGTAGGAATCTTGATGTGGTGTGTTATTAACATGTGGACATTAATTGTGATACAATAGGTGTTTCCTGGAGATAAGCTCAAGGTTAGTTGAAAGTAGCAGTAGAGAGTAGTGTTCTTGGATGTGATTTTCTACAAATGTATCAAACCCGAATTTTGTGATTTAGATCAAAATGATCGCCCTATGTTAAGTACTTTGTGATTCTGAGTTAGACTTGATTATATCAAGAGTAACCCCTTTCTGATCTCACACCAGTCGTCATTCGAGGACGAATGATCCCAAGAGGAAATAGTGTAACACTCCAAAAGTTCCTAAGTTAAGACTCAAATCATTCTTCATTTACTTGTAGGGTCATATCGGGTGATTCTTAGATTAATCATATGTGTAAAGGTAAATTCTTTAGTATAAATGATTTGAATATCAATTAAGGTCACTAGAAACGCCTAGCACAAAGTTGAGTTGAAAGCTTCCTAACCGATTAAGCTTTTACATATGGTTTTACTTAGGTCAACATAAAACGACCATATCTATAAGAATATAAAGAGTTACATGGAACACAACCTACCATTCCAATGTCATCAATTTCCCGTCAATCAAATTTTTAGTAAAAAGTTATGACCATTTTAGTAACTTATACAGTGCAGTAACGAATTACCCGATGGGAAAACATTAAAAGGGTCTTTTTGTATTTTTACCTCCAAGAAAATTCTAAACGAATTTCTTAACTAATTTAGTTGAGTTCCTTTCGGTCATTCATTTTAGTGATTTTGTTTACATAGCCATACTACATACTCGTACATTCATTTCCACCTGGTGATTTATTCATGATCTAGAAAGATAAGAACTTCGATTCGTAGGCAGGATATAGAAATTGGTCACTATCTATACATAGTAGCTTCTAACTCCGCAACTAAACTAAAGGCTCTAGAACATAGTGTACGCCTAGAACTGGTGATGCAGATAATGCATTATCTGTTGGAAATGGAGTGAATCCAAATGCTTTACCAAGTCAAAGCAATGGGTTGAAAAAGCATTACATGGGACGGGAATGACGTACTGCTCAGCAGTTACACCTACTTGTTCAACACTGTACTTCGATTCTGCCTTTCTAAAATGAACATCGGCTCTAACAATTCGATCATCGTCTACCAAAACGACCGGAAATATTTCAAAAAAAGTAGGCATACGAATTACAAAAAGTTCACGCCCTTTCTTATCTTTAAAGATGGGGTCTCCTAACCATCCAACGATCTGCATCCTTTTATGATGTAGATACAGGTGTTCATGATTATTAACAAGTGTTTCGTTGAGATCACTCTACACTTCAGTTAGCTTTTGTGAGCCTCCTTATATTCCACAAGACTTCACATTGACTTTCCAGTTAGTAGTTTTTAGGTGTCGTGGGTCTTGTCTCGACATCCTTTCTTAATAGTAGAAGCTTCATAGATATATAATTTTTGAGACAAACTGCCCTTGCTAATCGTCTTACGGCTTAATATCTCTTCCACCATATTAGGCTTACCCAGATGATAGTGAATTATCATATCATAAACCTTGAGCAACTCCATATATTTCTCTACCTCATGCTCAGATTTTTCTAAGTGAATTCATGCTAAAGAATGTGATGATTACTAAACACCTCACACTTAAACCGATATATATAATGTCGATAGATTTTTGAGAGAAAATACAACCTTTACCAACTCTAGATCATGGGTGGGGTAGCTTCTCTCGTGAACATTCAACTGTCTAGAAGCATAAGCTATAACATTTTTTCCTACATCAATAATATATCTACGTTCGAATGTAAAGTATCACAATAAATAATAAAATTCTTAATTTAAAGTATCCGACCACCCAAACGGTACCTCATTTTGTGTCAACTTGATCAAGTGCATAGTAATAGCATCAAAGCTCTTCACAAACTTGGGATAGAATCTAGAAAACCCCCTAAAACTTCTAATCTCTGTCACAAAGTTAGGCCGAACTCAATTCTTAACTGCCTCAATTTTTTATGGGTCTACCACCAACCTTTTTTTCAAAAGCATATGCCCAAGCAAGGAAACTGAGGAAAGCTTAAATTCACACTTAAAATAATTAATCATACAATTTTAGTTTTGAACAATGCAGAGATGGTATGCATGCTCTTGTTTTCCTTGGAGTAAATCAAGATATCCTTTATAGATATAATAATAAAAGAAACTAGGAAAATCTTAAACTCATTCATCAAATTCATAAATGTTATAGGTGTGTTAGTCAACTCAAATGACATCACTACAAACTCATAATGACATATCGAGTACTGAAAGTTGTCTTAGACATTTCTTCAAGTCTACCCTTAATTAATGGTACTACGACCTCAAGTCAATCTTAGAAAAGATAGAAGCAGCTTGCAACTGGTCAACCAATTCATCTATACGAGGCAAGGGATACTTATATTGGATGGTAACCTTATTTAATTACTAGTAATCAATACAATTCCTCATACTACCGCGCTTCTTCTTTACACAAAAAAGACAGGATTATCCTAAGAAAAAGCACTAGGATGAGAAAATACCTTATGAAGTAGTTTCTGAAGTTGAGTATTAAAGATCTCTCAACTCTATCATAACCGTGCAATAGGGAGGAACAAAAATTACGAGAGTTCCCGACTCTTAATCAATACAAAAGTCCATTTCCATATCCGGAGGCATACCAGGAAGATTTATATATAGGAAACATCTTTGAAAAAACTTTAATAGCTTAGGCATGTACACCCCTTCCAACTCTAACCTTACCTCGCAGGATCTCTTGAGTCAATGTAGTAGCAATAGGATTTAACTCATAAATTAGGGAAACAAGCAAGTCATACCCGAGATCACATCAAAGTCTTGAATATCTACTATCGTTAAATCTACCCGAGTTTGTAGGCCAATTAAAATACAGAACAATTACGATATACATGAGTTACTACTACCAACTCTCCAACAGGGGTAACAAATTGTATAAAGGCATAAAGGGTATCAAAAGTCAAATCAAGTCCTAGAGAAACTTTCACAGATATATAAGAATAAGTAGAACCTGGATCAAACAACAAACGATCCATTTGATCTTAGACAAAATTGTTATTATCATAGTTTCTAATGCCTCAGCGTCTCTTCTTTCGGGAACGCATAATAGTGAGCTTTGTCATCATTATAGTCAATCCCCTTTTTGGGCTACACCGCTCCTCACCCAGATTACCATTACCTTGGCCTTCACGACATTTTTGACTAACTCCCACTCAGAAATATAATCCTAAAATCTTCGATCACATCAAAAATATTTATAAGGTAAAATCAATAACCCTAAACCCTAAACCCTCTGAGCCTACACCCTGAACGTGATGGGAACTCGAGAATTATTACTAGTCCTCAAGTGAAACCTCACCTCGGTTTACTAAAGGTGGAAGACTAACTCAAGCGTACACAAACAAAAACTAAAAGAAACATTTAACAAGAGTTTACTAAATATCATAACTCTCTACATGTATTGAGTAATAACATAAGGTTTAAGTAAAAAATCTGAAATTTAATATTAAAGGAATGATCAAGATTATCTATCTATGAAGTCTCTACTGAGGTGTCGGGGAAAGATCCATAACACCTTAAAATTTTATTAGTAGCAAATTATAAAACTGGAATCCTCCGAGAACAAAGAGGCCTCACAAAAACTGACAAGCGGATGTTATTATCTCAACGAAATTCCTGTTGATGATTCTAAGTATCTAAATATGGATCATGACAATATGTAGGTCGAATTACATCAAGACACTGAATGTAGGAGTATGTAATGGGGATGAATAAAATAAATAATTGAACTAAAAATACTAAAGATAACTCAACTAAAGAGTAATATAAATCATGATGAAAATAATTTGAACTTTTTCTATAGCAATGCGATTATTAGGGAGTTTCTCTAACTGAGAACCATCATTTTGAGCCTCGTGATGGTACAACTTCTTACTCACGTTGCTAGAGTCGTCCTACACCTTTTCGGAGTATAGGACGCAATTGAACTGCTGGATCCACTAAAAATCCTTCTTTTGGCAGAGCCGAGGAGTCTCCCGTCCCTCGATACAATCTTATCTACGTTGGAGGTGTATGTTATGGCGTTTGACTTATATGAACTCTTATCCTAAATCGGAGCTCAATACTACTCCAAAAATATAAATGAATGCTCATGTAATGATACTCCCTTGTTGAGATAATTTTTCAAAAGACCTCTTTAAAAGGTAACAGAAGTTGTATTGAATATGTATGAAATACTTTGAAAACTCTTTATACTTTTCTATAAGTAGTACTCACTTTTTTATGTGGAAAATCATACTTTCTTTAAGGGTAACTGAACTTGCCTTCATCTTTATCTAACAGAAATGCTTTCCAAAACTATATATTGTAACGACCTGTTTAGTCGTTTTTGAGCTGCAGATTTTATTTCTGGAAAACTGGCTGAGACGACGGACCCCACGACGGACCGTCATGGGCACGACGGACCGTCATGGGCACGACGGACCGTCATGGGCACGACGGACCGTCGCAGGGTCTCGTTTCAAAACACTTAGAAATTCTGAAATTGGGTACTGAAAATCGAGTCTCTGAACTTCGTAACGGAATGGCAGGACGGACCGTCACAGGCGTGACGGACCGTCACAGACTCTTTGGTGGAAATTGGGTCTTTGAACTTTGCGACGACCTGCAGGACGGACCGTCGCAGGCACGACGGGCCGTCACAGGTTGCGTAATCCCAGTCTGGGTCGGATTTCTTTACACGTTTTAAGGGACGTTTTGGACTTTTCCTGCTTTAATTATAAAGTTAGAGGGTTAATGTTAATAAGTCTAATTACTTGGAGGTTAAAAGAGGTAACCTTAAGTTAATTAGTGGGTTATTATTTCCATCTTTTATTCTTAATTATAAGCTAATTAGGGTAAAAGAAAGAGGGTTTGAATAAAGGAAATAGAAAGAACAAGAGAGAGAGGGAGAATCGAACGAGGAAGAGAGAAACAAAGCTTGGGAAATTGCTTGCTTGATCGCTAATCTTCGGTGGAGGTAGTTATGGTTTTTACGATATTCGTAGTGAACTCTTAATAGCGAATGATATGTATGATAGTATTGTAAACCCTGCTATGTGCTTAATTGTATGCTTGCATGAATTGTGATTATATAATTGTGATTATATGCATGATGAAGTTATTGAATCCCAAATCTTGAAAAACCTAATCTCTTCGTTAATAATGATGCCTTGGTAGTAAGAAGGCTTGATAAACTAAAGTAATGAGATTGATGATGCCTTAGAATAAGAAAAGGCTTGATGAACTAAAGCAATGAGAATGATGATGCCTTGGTATAAGAGAAGGCTTGATGAATTGATAGAATGAGATTAGGGGATCGGAGTGTCACGTTCCGACACATAGAATTAAGGGATCGGGTGTCACGAACCGACACGTAGATTTAGGGGATCGGGTGTCACGAACCGACACGTAGATTTAGGGGATCGGGTGTCACGAACCGACATGTAGATTTAGGGGATCGGGTGTCACGAACCGACACGTAGATTTAGGGGATCGGGTGTCACGAACCGACACGTAGATTTAGGGGATCGGAGTGTCACGTTCGACACGTAGATTTAGGGGATCGGGTGTCACGAACCGACACGTAGATTTAGGGGATCGGAGTGTCACGTTACGACACGTAGTAGTAGGGGATCGGAGTGTCACGTACCGACACAAGAGGAATAAATATAATGAGGGAGCGGAGTGTCACGTACCGACACAAGAGGATTAAAGATAATGGATCTTAAAAGATGCTAATATACTCAATCTAATGAACTAATCTCCAAATGAGTATGGTATTGAGGCTTGAGTCCATGTGTGAACTTGACGGTAATTGTTAATGATAAAGTATTTTGTTGCTACATGTTGAGCATCATAGTTGATTTTATAATATAACTCGATATATATGTCTTCTATTTTGAGGTTGCCGATGATATCTACTCAGTACTTGTGTTTGTACTGACCCCCTACTTTTATGTTTTCTTCTTTGTTATTGTGGAGTGCAGCAAACGTGTCGTCGTCTTCAACTCAACAGTAATTCTAGCCAGTCTTCGTCACACCGGATCTTCAGGGTGAGCTAATGCCTTCTAGCTTGGACTGGATCTTCTTCTTCAAGTCTTGATGCCTTGAACTTCCGGCATGGACTAGCTTTTTATTTGTTTTTGTTTTCTTAGATACTCTTAGTTTAGTAATTTGAGGATAGATGTTCTTGTGATGATGACTTCCAGATTTTGGGGATAATAATAGTTATGGAATTGTTTTTCATTAATGAGTTTAAGTCTTCCGCATTACTTTCTGTCGATATTATATTGAAATATTAAGGGTTAGATTGGTTGGTTTGCTCACATAGAAGGGTAAATGTTGGTGCCAGTCGCGGCTCGGTTTTGGGTCGTGACATATATTCTCTTCTTATAATAGCAGTTTTTTTCCCAATTGGAAACACTACTTTTTGGAACCTCTTATGTACCCTTAAACTATTCTCAAAAGATACTTTAAGATACTCTTGAATTCACTTTAAAATTCCAAAATTAATGCATGAAAATAAATGCAAAAAGGGATTCAATAAAAATCTTATCAACTAGGGTTCATGCGAAATATAAGCATGAGTAAACAATTCGAGGATATCAATGCACATAATATTGCAATCTCAGAATAGAAGAATTTGGAATCAGAACAAGAATTTAAATCATATCAAGAAGTTTGTATAACTAAGGGCAAAATCCTAGATTGATATTTTCACTAATTGAGTTTAGGTGTAGAGCGTGAGGACGAACTAGTTCAAAATTATGAATAACCTCACATACCTATAAAAACAAAATTCTTGAAGAGGTTTGAAGGAGAACTTGATTGGAAGATTCGAAAAACTAGCTTTGGTCTTCCTCGCAGTTTCTTAGAGATGAAGAGTGGAGAAGAATCTTGGATTGAAAACTTTAGGGTTCTTGAAGAGGGTCTTGAACTTGGAGCCTTTAGATCTTTAGAACTTAGAGAAATTCATTTCGTGGAGTTCTTGATCTTTGAAAGGATGAGAATTGGGGGTTTTGAGACTTGTTATATGTATAATGATGTTATTAGATTGTAAGATAGACTTATGAAAGTTGATTTAGGATAAAAGATCAAGAATACCCTTTTAGGAACGTAAGAAAACAATTCAGATCAAAAAAACACGAATCCCGCCGGTTTACTCGATGATCTGGAGGCCTCGTCACCAAAAATACTCGGTGGATCACCAATTGGAACTTTAGGTCGCCGCTCAGGTTTTCGGGTCAACTTGGCGATTCTTCAACCCATTCAGTGGATTTCTTATTGAGCTGGTGAGTTCGCCCAATTTCTGGTCCGGGTATGTTCTGCCAAAACAACTATAATTGCTTACTTCAAACTCTGAATAAGGTAAATTTGGTGTCATTGGAAAAAAGACTCATAGAATTTCAATTTGGTAGGTCCTAGGACACCCCGAATTCATTATATTCTGATATTGAGTGTTTGAAGTTGATCTTTATATGAACTCATGCGAGAACTTAGTCAATATGAATATTTTGAACTTGGCTTGGTATTTGAGGTCCCTTGTAATCCTAGATTACATTAGATACTGTTGATAAACTTGGTACCGGACTTTATAATACATGAGAAAGTATGATATCACCCGATTCAAGCTCATATACTTACGACAAATGATTTAGATTTTTAAG
>JAKWJD010001762.1:8271658-8299676 GCA_027705065.1 Solanum peruvianum | reverse complement strand
GTGCATTGTGATGCATATAGAGTTCATTTGGGTTGTGTTCTAATGCAGAATGGCAAAGTTATAGTTTATACCTCTAAACTGTTGAAAGTTCATGAGAAGAACTATCCAACTCATTGCTTAGAGTTGGCTGTTATTGGATTCGCCTTGAAGATATATATGACGTCACTATTTTTATGGTGTTCATGTTGATGTATTCACTAATCATAGGAGCCTACAATATGTATTCATTAAGCGAGAGTTTAATATCACGCAAAGGAGGTGGTTAGAATTGCTCAAGATTTATGACATGAGAATTCTTTACTACCCAGGCAAGGCTAATGTTGTTATTGATGCCTTAGGTTGTCTATGGGTAGTACTACCCATCTTGAAGAAGAGAAGAAAAAACTAGCAAGATATGTTCATAGACTTGCACACCTATGAGTCCGACTCATGGATTCCACAGAAGGAGGAATAGTGGTAACGAATGGGGATGAATCATCATTAGTGTGAGAAGTGAAAGAGAAGCAAAACCAAGATCCCATTTTTCTTGAATTTAAGCAAATGTTCATAAGCAAAGATTATTTGCTTTTGAACAAGTGGGAGATGGTGTATTAAGATATCAAGGTAAATTGTGTACATATGCTGGATGGACTCCAAGAGAGCATCATGGAGGAACATCATAGCTTTCGATATTCCATTTATCCGCGTTCAACAAAAATGTATCATTTTTAAGAGAATTATACTGGTGGAATGGCATGAAGAAGGGCATTGTCGAATTTGTTGCTAAGTTTCCAAATTGCCAACAAGTTAATGTAGAGCACCAAAGTCCTAGTGGTTTTGCTCATAATATAGAACTTCCAGAATGAAAGCGGGAGATGATTAATATTGATTTTATGATAGGGTTACCAAGGTATCACAAGCAGCATTATTCCATTTGGGTTATTTTCGATAGAATGACAAATTCATCCCACTTTTTGTCGGTAAAGACTACTCATTCAGCAGAAGATTATGCTAAGTTGTATATTCAAGAGGTTGTAAGACTTTATGGAGTTCCGCTATCCATCATTTCAGATAAAGGGGCACAATTTACTATACAGTTTTGAAAATCCTTTCAGAAAGGTTTGGGTTCAAAGGTGTACTTAAGTACTACCTTTCATCCTCATACAGATGGGCAAGTTGAGCGCACTAATTAGACCCTAGAGGATATTTTGAGTGAATGCATGATTGATTTTAAAGGAAATTGGGATGATCATCTACCCCTAATTGAGTTTGCCTACAACAACAGTTATCACTCTAGCATCTAGATGGCTCCATATGAAGGTCTTTATTGGAGAAGATTCATATCTCCTATATGATGGTTTGAAGTTGGTGGAAAAGGGTTGATAGGACCAGATTTAGTTTATCAAGATATCGAGAAGGTGAAGGTGATGGAAAAGAGGTTGAAGATGACCCACAGTTGTCAAAAATCCTACAATAATGTTAGGAGAAGAGAGTTAGAGTTTGAGGTAGATGATAGGGCTTACTAGAAAGTTTCACCCATGAAGGGTGTTATGAGGTTTGGTAAAAAAGTTTCAAATGATAATATTGAGATCAAAGATAACTTGTCTTATGAGGAGATTTCGGTGGAATCCTTGATCGCCAAGTTTGCAAGTTGAGAACAAAAGAGGTAGAATTAGTCAAGATACTTTGAAGGAACCAATTTGTTGAAGAAGCTACTTGGGAAGCTGAAGAGGACATGAATAAGGGATATGCACATCTCTTTGAATCCGAAGAGAATGCAGACCAAGGTACTAATTTTCTTCTAGTACTATTGGTTGCATTTGCTTGTAGGTGTTTGAACATGATGTTGATACCATAAGTCTAGTAAAAGTAACCTCATTCGAGGACGAATGTTCCCAAGTGGGATATATTGTAACATCCCGTAACTAGAATGAATTAGGAAAGAGTTTAAAATCTGAAAATACTTATTTTTGGAAAGAATAAGAAAATCTGGAAAATGCTTTAGTTAAAAGTGAGTTTTGGTCAACTTTAAATGGACATAAATCCTAGATCTAAACATCCCTTTGAATAATCTTTCCAACGTCGCCGGGTTTGCGCAATTTAAGTATCATATGGGTGAGTTATGGCTTCCGGAAGTTGGGTTGTTCGATTAAGGAAATTGCAATGACAAATTATGGAAGGGAAAACTAGTTTTTTCCTTAATTAAATTTCCTATTTTGGTTAGGGGATTAATGGGGTAAAATAAGACTTTACTCAGTTTAGGAAAAGCAGAACTTATGTTGAGGCTTGGAGAAGAGAGAAAAGAGGAGATGATCAAGAATTCGCCAAGGACGTTTAAGTTTTGTGAGTGAAATTTAGCGGGGTTGATCCCTACTAGGTATGTGAGATCACATAGTTATGGGTTAGTTCACCCACACTCCGATCTTGTTTCAGTTCAGCGAGTTTATGTTTTTTAAATGTTAAGAAAGTGAGTTACTGATTAATATTGTTGAAAGTTTGTTGATTTCTTGATGGTTGTGTTCTTGAAGTTTCTAGATGGTTTGGTTCATGTTTTCGAGTGTAATTTATGGTCGAACTTATTGTATGTTGATAGTAATAATTATCCTAAGTGTTTGGTGAAAGAACCATCGAAGTTTAGAGATAAAAAATGAAAGAGGAAAGTCTAGAACGCATGGGTAAGGGGGTTGGGGCGTCGCGACTCTCAAAGCACCACAAACAATCTATGTACGTAGGGACTTGGGGGAACCTCTCCAGCTAGAGTGTCCCACCCAGCTAAGTGTAATTTGAGGGTTGACGGCCCACGTATCTGAGCTCCATGGTCGCAGTTCTCTCCATTCTTCCCCCATCATTCCGTACTAGTTCCTAAGTGATGTACCTATGTATCTTCGTTGATTCTAACACTCTAAGGTACATCTAAATATCATGAAATCATTCATAAATATCATATCATGAACCTTGAATCCATAATCCAATTCAAGGAAAGCTAAGCTCAAATTCAAAAAAGTTAAGAGCCAAGTCTAAAAGTTAAGAAGAATGTCAAGGCAAAGTTCTTAAAAGTTTTCCAGAGTTTTCGCAATGTTTTAAATTTGTTTTTGAGATTTAAGTTTCAATCTGAGTAAAGATTAAAGAGTTGAGTTCATTTCTCAACAGTTATAAGGGAACTAAGTATTACCTAAGAGTTTATAAATGTTTTCACATTTTCGATAAGAGGAAACTAAGATTTCTCGAAAGATTTTTGACCAAGAAAATTGGAACATCGGTTCAAAAAGAGATTTTAAGATAAGTTTTGAGTATTATATCAAACCAAAGAAAGAAGTTGTCTTCAACACATATGAGCTAAGTATATTTTTGGGAGTAGTATTGAGTACCGATATAGGGATACGAGTTCTTATTAATTGAAGTCTCCATAAACCATCGAGTCATCATTAATATCAAAGGGACATACTTTTTAGATGATCACTTTAGTTAAGATAGTGGATCCACTAAGTTAAGTATTTCTATGCAATGGCAAAGTATAGGACAGTTCTGGCAGCGTGCGTAAGACGTTGTATCACCACTTAGGCTCATAGTAGTGGTTGTCGGTTAGAGAATCTTCCACAGAAACTATGTTATTACATTAAAAAAGTAAAGTTGAGCTTGTAATTGCATTTTTGTTAATGAACTAAGTAAAGTGGTAGGTTTACCCCCTAGATGTAACCAGCGTCGTCATCCTCTTTGAGGACTAAGACTAGCCTCTTAATTTACATCATTGCATTCACAAGTCCAAAACATGGAAAATTTAAAACTTTTCATTACTTATAATTGGAGGTTTACATAGACCTCTACATACACATAATATATATATTCGTATCTAGTATACATAGACCCTTTGTAAAGGAAAATCACATAGCATTCTACTTGCACATGAGTATATAAAAATATAATATAGACATAATAGTCATAAAAGTGTCTCTTCTCATAACAATTTAATAAGAGTGTAAGAACTTGGGCACAATCCCATACATCAAAGTAAGAATGTCTCACATGGGATATACAATGTTCAATACTAAAATGGAAAGAAAGTATAAGAGAAGTCTTTAACTACTAAGAAACTCCATAAGCTAGATAGTGGCATCACCCTTGGAGAACAGAGACCTACTTTACTTGGATGATCAAGATATCCAAGCCTTCCTCAAGTCGTCTCCAAAGCACCTCAATGATCGGAACCTTAAATATTGGGGAAAAGGACGAAATGGGGTTAGTACGCCACTTGTACCAAGTATGAGACCATATGAACATATAATATCAAAGCCTGCTAAAAAGGACATTTTTATCAAAACATGCTACTTTATTCTTTGAAAAGCCTTATTCATCATCAAAGGAAAACATACAATTCAAAAAGGCATATTCATTCTATTAAAGCAAATACCATGCCTATAAACATACATAAACTCATAATCTAATACAACCCTATCATCAAGCAATCACATCATTAGCATTGATAAGAGTTTATCAGATCATGATAAAGAAGACTAATAACTCACGAATCCTCATCAAGCCAACAAGTGCATTGACCAAGAAAATCCCCAAAACCTTACTCAATCATGTGACCCAACAATAACCATGACTAATATTCAACTTCACATAACATAACCTTTAAGGATACATAACATCATACACTTAGCAACATAAACCAATTGCATGTTCGTAAGAATATCAATCACCATATAATATCATATACATGTAAAGTCATCATATTATCATCTTTTGCATTCACTAACATATACATACATAATATCAACCTTCTAAAGCTTCCCTCAAGGTAAACTAGTGCAAGGCATAAGTAGAATCTTATACCCCTACCTAGGCTAAGTCAAACCTCTCAAGTTATCTTAGTTAGTTTGTACTTCATTGCTTCATTTTAGTTTAGGAAACTTTTGTCTTAACCGACATAGACCACAAAAGCTAAGTGTGGAATCCGGTGTTGTAAAATCTTACACCGATGGAAGATGGTCTACCGGCCAAAGTAAAACCAAACATAAACTTAGCAATCTAGGTGGATCCACTAGCTAGTCTTCCTATGGGGCCAACATAGTTCATGAACTAAAACATAGGTATACTCCCTCTACATACGACTTGGCAATTGGGGCCTCCTCTCATTTGAATCCATTGGATGAGTATTCCTCTTTGGGAAGTCAAAACCACATTTAGAACAATAGGGTGAATCTTTCTCTTTGGGAAGTCATCACCTCCCATTGTCAAGTTCACTCAGTGTTAAGCTAAACCCCTTTATTGAAATGTCTCTAGTGTCTTTATTAATCATCATATCTTAATTTAGGTCATAGGTTCTAGACCTTGTATAATCATCATCATCATAGCTCAATAAGAATTGCATGAGTATAGTCCTTTCATTACAATTCATATAAGTGAGGTTAACACATTACATATCACTTCATAACAAGGCACCTTTGTAAGCATCAACATCCTTATAACATTCACATCTTACTCAACCTCACAACCATAACCAAGACATTTCAATTTAATCATCATACCAACCCTACCAATCCTAATCCAAGGCATAATCCAATACAACATCATGATTCAATCACACTAAATCATAATTTGAAGTAAAGAATAGGGATCATAAGACTTACCAAGTCTCCTTCATAATTCATTACCAAGGTCTTACCATCAACCCTTACTTCAACCTAAATAGGTCATAACATCATCATAATTCAACAACCAAAATGATAATAAGTCTAGGAGAATCACTTTATCACAATTAAATACTAGATCATAACTTAGGCCAATATACTTAGGTCAATTCACAACTTACTTCACAACATAGATCACTTATCAAGAACTAGTATGAAAGACTAAAATTCACCTTAATAAATTTATTATTAGAATAAAAATATCATATAATAGTAATTTAACCAATAATCAAGTAAATTGAATCAAATACAACCTAATTCATATCAAGGTCAAACCTAGGGTTAAGGGTTAAGGGACTTCTCTACCAACTAGACCTAACCTTCAAGCTATATCATAATTAAGTGAGAGTCCATGTTAATCTATTCATATTTTCCAAAATAACCATAAACAAATCAATGCATAACATGATTCTCGAGATTGAGAAGAACTCACATGAAAACTAAACTTTTGAAAATAATTTGAAGGAGCCCTTTGAGGAATATAGTTGATATACCGTGGTTTCACGATATTATTAATACTTTTTCCATAAGTTTAGTGTGTCCAAAAGCCTTTTTGTGCTAATTTTTATATAAGTTTCTCTTTGTTTTGCAGGAAATCTGTCCAAGCTGAATGCGGAGATTTTGAGCGAAGAAATGCAGAAGAGACCACCTACAGAGCTTGTGACGGTCCGTAGGTGGCAGCGTAGTACAGCTGCTGAATGAAGATGGGGAAGTCTAACCAAGTGTGGGATTACAAAGCTTGTGACAGTCCGTCGTGGCTATGACGGTCCGTCCTGCAGGTTCGTCGTGAAGTTCATAGAAGTGATCCCAGTACCCAGATTGCAAGATTTGAAGTGTTTTGGAACGAAGACCCTCGACGGACCATTGTGCCTATGACGGTCCATCATACTTGACGTCGAGGGGAATGAAGAGAGCAGCAGAAGAAATTGCACAAGTATGGGACGATGGAGTCCATGACAGTCCGTCATGACCAGGACTGTCCGTCGCGAGGTCCGTCGACCCAGCCGCATTTTGGCAGATTTCCAGCAATTAGATTCCTTGTTTAATTAGGTTTTTGTTTTTTATAAATAGTTCGAAAAACCTCATTTTTGAGGTTAGACAACAGATAGTTAGACTCCGTATTGTTAGACTCTTAGATTGTTAAACTCTTTATTGGTAAACATTTATTGTGAGATTCATGATAATCATTAGACTTTTTGTGAGATTATTGATTACTTTAAGATTCTTGCAAGTGATTTTTGGAGATTAATCAAGCAAACTTTTGGATTTTACTATTTCTCATTAAAGTAAGTACATGAATTCTTATCTACTATATTTGAATATTGTGTTTATGGCTATAAGTAACTAAACTCCATAACTAGGGTTGTGGGAACCATAGGCAAATAATGAGATAAATCCTAAAAATAACAATTCTGGAATAGTGTTTTGCATGTATTAATAATTCTTTCGCTTAGAAGTCCTTTTAACGGATGGCCAACGTTAGAACTCGCCTTAATGCTACTTGCCGGACCAAGGAGGTAGATAATAGGAAAATAATTATTAACATAGATTTAGTGTATACTATCTAATAGGCTAGTATTGATTGGTACGAGGTAATAACTTAGTCAAATATCCAATACGATACTTAATATGAGGAAAGGCTAAGGGTTAGGATAGCAACACACGTAAATGGACCAAGGTGCGGAGTGAGATTTTCTAGATGCCGGACCAAGGATTTAGAAATACATAACTAATCACGTTGCATGCAAGATACTAGGAAAAAATTGTTATAGTTAGAGTTATCAAGTTATGAACCTGTGGGGAACACGTAACCCCTAGTTACTTTGATTAATTGATTAAAATCCAACATTCAAAGTTGTTTAGTGTCTTTGTCAAGTTTGTTAATTAATTTTACTCATTTAGAAATTGAAACCCCCCTTTATTGTTTTTACTTTCCAAGGAAGTCATTGACCAAACAATAGTAATAACAGGTTGAAGTTAAGTCTATACTATTTTCCTCGTGGGAACGATCCAAACCTCACTAGTTGGTTATTTACTTAACACGACTGCTTTATTTCTTATTTGAGAAGTAAGTTTGAGCGTATCAAATTTTGGCACCGTTGCCGGGGAATCTAGCTTTTAGATTAACTTGAACCTATTACTATAGTTTAGTTGATATTTTCTTGATTTTACATTGTTTTATTGTGTTTGATTTCTTTTCAGAACTATCCTCATTGTATGCCAAATACATGAAGAGGAAGAGAACCCTTGTTTCCCTACGATCACGAGTTAGAGCATACACTGGCAATATGAATTGAAACTTGGGAATAAATGATGAGGATCCGAACCAGAACATCCCAGCTCCGGTTGATGTTCATGGTCAGATGTTACCCGATGCTCCGGGTGAACATTAACAGAGGGGACAAAATCCCGTTCCACGGCCCAAAGGATACTACAGAGGGTATGATAACATAGCAGACTCGGATGGGCCACTTATCTTGCCCCGTCTACCCACAGGCCACACTTTTGTGGTAATTAGTAGCCTGATGCAAATGCTCACTGCCAGAGGTTTGTTTTCAGGGCTACCTTCTGAGGATCCACATGCCCATATATCTAAGGTAAGGTCAGTGTGTAAAAGTTGTGTAGGGAGGCCTGATTTGGATTTAGATGTAATAGGTAGTGTTTCCTCTCTCAGTGACGGGAGAGGCTGCTATATGGTTCACTGAGCTCCCATACAACTCAATCTTCACTTGGAACCAATTAAGAGATGTCTTCTTAGCATGCTACTATCCGGTCTCCAAGAAACTAAACCACAAAGACAGAGTGAACAACTTTGTTGCACTACTAGGAGAGTCAGTTAGTAGTTCTTGGGATAGATTCACCTCATTCTTGAGAAGTGTTCGAAATCACCTTATAGATGATGAGTCACTGAAGGAATACTTCTATCGGGGACAGGATGAAAACAATAAAGCGGTGTTGGACACTATAGCAGGTGGATCTTATGGGGAGTGTCCTTATGCTGAGATCGCTGAAAAATTAGAGAAAATCTCCCGGAATAACAAAGCTTGGAGTACTAGGAAGTGTGATACAGGGAGAAACACCTTCGCAGTGCAGTCCACTCACAACCCAGCCACAGATGAGATTTGGGAAGAAATGGCTCAGATGAGAACTGAGCTTGGGTTGGTACTAAAACATGTCACAGGGGGTGCATAAAAGATAAATGCAGTCAACTACTTGGATAAACCACCACCTCCTAATGATGAGTGCTATTATGCGGAGGACACTTATGCAGTAACTGAGCAGACGGGGGGTTTCCGACCAAGCGCCCAAGGCTCAAATCAGGATAATTGGCGCCAAGGTCAAGGGAACCAAGGTTGGAACTATGGTAACTACAACCGTGAGGGTCATTATGTCCGAGATGGAAACTACAACCGCGACAACAACTTTAACAGGGGTAACTATGCTAAAAGAAACGACAGCAATGGGCCCTATGTCCCTCCTCAAAATCGTGAAGTTACTCATAAGGATGGTGGAGATAGTATGGCACGAGTTGAGGATATATTGCACAAAATGATGAGGAGGTTCGACACTAGTGATAAAAACATTGAGGAGTTGAGGTGTGATAAAGCTAGTATTGGGCAAAAAGTTGATACACATGAAATTTCGATTAAACAGATGGAATTGCAAGTGGCCCAATTATCTGCGACAGTGAACACACGGCAACCGGTCACTCTTCCTAGCAACACTGTCCAAAATCCAAGGAATGATGCGCACTGTATGACAATCACTACTAGGGGTGGTAGGCAAACCATTGACCCACCTATGTCATCTACTAAGGGAAATGTGAGAAAGGATAATGATAATGTGGTAAAGGGTAGTGGTGAAGCAGAGGAAAGTAATGGAAAAGATGCAGAAGTACCTATCAAGGTAATTCCCATGCCTAGGCCACCACCACCCTTCCCTCAAAGATTAGTGAAAAAGACTGAGGATGGCTAAATGATCTGGTCACCAAGAAAAGATCAGTCACTTTTGAGGATGATGATAGACTGCAGCATTGTAGTGCTATTGCTACAAGATCCCTCGTACAAAAGAAAGAAGATCCTGGTGCGTTCACTATTCCTTGTACCGTTGGGTCATTACATTTTGTGAAAGCATTATGTGATCTGGGGGCAAGCATAAATCTCATGCCCCTATCGATTTACAAGAAATAGGGTTTGGGGGATCCAAAAACCACTGCGATGTGGCTACTGATGGCTGATCGGATAGTGAAATGGCCCATAGGGATACTCCATGATGTGCTCGTAAAAGTGGAGTCATTCATCATCCTAGCTGATTTTGTTATTCTTGATTGCGAGGTCGATTTTGAAGTGCCTATTATTCTTGGGAGGCCATTCCTTGCTACAGGTAGAGTATTAGTTGATATGGAGAAGGGACAGATGACATTTCAGTTAAATAATGAAGAAGCGACCTTCAACATTTGTAGGACCATGAGGCAGAGTGGTGAGCTCCAATGGGTATCTTCCATATCCCACAAAGAAAAGATGAAGAAGGAGACTGAACAAAAAAATGCTAAACAAGAGTTTATGGTTGGGGATTTGGTGTTTGTAGATAGTTGTGGGGTGCCTTGTCTTCCGTGCAAGCTCAAGTCCAAATGGACTGGCCTTTACTTGATTACCCAAGTATTCCCTCATGGAGCAGGTGAGTTAAAAGCCAAGGAGGGAGTGCGGTTTAAGAGGAATAGAGACAGAATAAAACTCTATTTTGGGCATAAAGCATCGGGGAATAAAGTGATAGAGGCATACCATCTTGATGAAGTCTGAGTAATCAAGGGTCCCCAGTCGTGCCGCGACATTAAATCAGGCACTTGTTAGGAGGCAACCCAATGCTTATAGTCTTTTTGGTAATGGTAGCATTTTTCTACTAATGGGTTTTTAAATTTGCAGGCACATCACCAGGAAATTCTGCAGAAAATTACTCTGCAGCAGTCAGTGACGGACACATCGACGGACCGTTGCGCCTGCGACGGACCGTCGTATGCATCCGTCGTACCAGGTACGTTTTTCTGTTATTTTGAAACTAGGGAACACATGACGGAACCAATGACGGGTCGTCACAACTGCGATGGACCGTCGTCGGGGAACCGTCGCGTGATTAATGAGTTATACCCAGCTGGACCCGTTTTAAAAATAAAACCGTTTAAACCCCCAACCCCTCATTTCACCCCATTCCTTCATTATTCCTCTCATCTCCCCTCTCTTTTCAACTTCCACATTCCCTCCCACCGATCATTGCCCCCTAAAATTCTCCAACGCCCTAGAGTTATCATCTACTAGTCGGAGCTGCTGTTGTGGGTGTCTACTTTGCCAACTGAGTAATTATCCATTTGCTTTTTCTCCATTTTTAAGGTATGTGTCTCTAAATTTATACTCATTTATCTTTCCTTTTTTTTTACTAGTTAGTATTAAGCTTAGTTCTTCGTCGTATGTCGTTTACTTTAGACGATTCTGTCTAACCTAGGTTACAAATGTTCGAAATTGCCATATTTACCACCCTAGACATAGGTGCTTTTGCATTGCTAGTTTCCTAGTTAGTTGGATTAGACACATGTAGGTCCAAAACACTACAAGGTTGATGTGGGTTCATTGGGGATGCTTAGGGTACCCTCAGTTCTGTCACTGTTATTCAGAATGAGACCCCGATGACGGATCGCCATACCCACGACGGACCGTCGTAGGGTCCGTTGCAAAAGCCCTAGCACCCCTATCCCAAAAGACACATGTGACGGATCGTCGTACTCACGAAGGTCCATCCTGCACAACCGTTTTGGTTGTCACGGACCCTGTTTGTAAGGGTCTCTCATTTTTTCCCAAGTGTTCCCCAACAGACACATGCGACGGACCGTCGTCTTCACGACGGTCCGTCCTGCACAAACGTTCTGGTTGTCAGAGATCGTGTTTCTAAGGGTCTCTCATTTTTTTTCCAAGTGTCCTTCAACGGACACATGTGACGGACCGTCGTACCCACGACGCGCTGTCCTGCATGACCGTCATGACGGTCAAAGACCCCTCTCCTAAGGGTCTCCATATTTTTTCTCAAGTGTCCTACGACGGACATCTACGACGGACTGTCGTACCTGTGACGGTCCGTCTTGCACATACCGTCATGCTAGTCAGAGACTCTTCTTCATTGTTCACTATATATACAAAGTCCAAGTAAAACACGATGCAGTCCGTCGTAGTCACGACGAGCCGTCACCAGGCCCGTCATGTATCACTGTTTCTACAACAATGACATACTATTTTCACTGTTTTATTTCTTATGGTTTCGCTTGTCTTGTTTGCCACTACTCGTACTAATATTGATCCTTTGCAGGTACTATCTACTATGGCACCCAAGCAAGACCGAATCTACGCACGCGGGCGATCAAAGTATGTCGCCCCGTCTGCTCGCATGGTCATCGACTCTGATGATGAGCGTGACCCTGAGTATGTGTCCAGGCACTTCCACTCTTTCCCTTGCTGCACGTGCTCCCAGAGCCACACCCAAAAAGGTGGCATCCGGTGTAGTCACTGCCTTCCAGTCTGATGAGGAGCGCGCACTGATTGGCACACCCTCTGGGTCAGCCACAAATAAGGAAGGAGTGTCTGGCTCCTTAGGAGTGTCATGGTCCGAGGAAGCCTCTGGCTCTGCTGAGGTTCCCGCACCTGCCACCGCTGCAGTGTCGGCCTTTTCTGATGAGGCTGACAGTTCAGACTCTACATCCGGCTCACCAGCTCAGCTCCCCACCCCAGCCACTGACCAGCCCAACCGGTGGTGTGTCGACGGGCAGTTTCAAGTCTACTCCGACGCAAAGTTCCTGACTTATAAAGGAGTGATGACTCGAACACTCACTTTGGAGCGGCGGTTACTTACAGGGAGTTTCCCGACGATTCCTGAGATCCACAACCTCTTCACCAGGTATCACTTGGAGTGGACAGCACGTCCATTGGGACGATACAGCGAAGAAATGGTCCGAGAGTTCTACGCATCCTACGTAGTGACTCTCCGATCACAGATCGATAGGCGGGCTGCCCCCGCTAAATAGGCCCCACTGGAGCAGGTCCGAGTCCGGGGCGTACAGGTTGACATTCCCTGCCATCCATCCGCCGGTTTCTATACGGCGAGAGTGTTGATGCTACTCGGACCCCCCTCACTGCCGAGTTTGACTACCGCTGGCAGATAGTTAAGGATGACCAGTTCTTGCGCGAGCCATCACTGAGAGAGACCACCAAGAGGTGGATGGCCCTGCACCTGTTGGTAGATGGAGAGGGTGCCGATTGGGTGACTGAGCCGAAGGGGGCCATCAAGAAGGACAACCTCACGTTCACAGCAAAGTTCTTGTGGCTTCTTGTCCGTCACTGTCTTTTCCCCACAGCTGCTGATAATATCGTTACCTGTGATCGAGCAGTGTTGATGGCGGCGATGATAGCCGAATTCGAGGTGGACTTCGCATGGCTTGTCCAGGCAGTCATCCACGAGAGGGCATTCAAGGTCACTACTACCTACCCTTTCTCGTGCATGATCTTTGCCCTTTGTAGGTCCGCAGGTGTGCCCATATGGCACGTAGATCAGCTTAAGACCCCTAAGGGCACTGTTGACGTCAGCCTCATCAGAGATGAGGCCAATGAGTTGGCTCCACGCAGAGGGCCCGGTCACGAGCTGCCCCCACTTGCTGATGATCTTGCTGATACGCTAGCCCAGGCCCGCACAGCTACACAGGCATCCACTTACACTACCCCGGTCGAGTCTATCCCTCGTAGTAGCACAACCTCGATCTCCTCTCGCACAGCCCGCTACCACCACTGGTCCCGCTTGCAAGGGTCCAAAAACTAGAGGCACAAATGGCCACTCTTCTGCATCATATCCAGCCGTGGATGCAGAAGTCGATTACTTAGTCCGAAGAGCGCCTAGAGAGAAAAATAGTGCAGTTTACAGAGTGGAAGATAGCTGAGGTTAACCAGCGCCTGGATGCCTTTGAGTTGAGAGTGCAAGCCCGACCATCCCCTCCGGTGGATGTGTCGACTCTTCAGGCTGAAGTCGACAGTCTTCGTGAAGACATCGACACGATCTTAGAGGATAGGGTGCCGGAGTCTGAGGCCCCTTCTATCGAGCCTGCTGAAGACACCGTGTTGGCGGCCCTTTTTGCTACTTCAGAAATTTCAGCACCTCCTCCTCGAGAGAGTTCCAAGTGGCTTAGGGGTCGAGAAGAGGACGAGGCGCGAGCAAGGAAGAAGGAGCGCCGAGAGATGGAGGCTGCGCGGAGAGCCTCACTTGCTGAGGAGGCGGCGCACCAGATGAGAGCATCTGAGTTAGCGGCAGGGGCATCTAGCTCCAGCACTGTAGATATAGCAGGAGGCACTATTGATGATGCGGTTTTTGCTGAGGACACCACTGAGGGTGTCCAGATTGCAGAGGACGTGGGTTTCGGGGAACCGGACCCACCTGCTTGCTGATCGACGGCGCTTTGCGCCACAGGTTTGCTTCACCTACCACTCTAGTATTTAGATTTTTTATGCATTGGGGACAATTGCATGTTTTTTTGTTGGGGGTGGGGTAAATGGAAAGTGAGTGTTAGGGTGAAGTCTGAGTAGCCCAACTCACTATCCTCTTTTGGGGTTTTATTGCCTGTGTTCTTTTTCCCCAAAAGACTGATTACTTTTTCTTTTGAACCGGCATGTTTATATCTTTTGTACATAGTTTAATTCTGGAGCATGATGGCTAAAATGATATCCTGATAAACTGGAAAATAATGCATGACTAGGCATAGTAACTGATAATTGTGTGGCTCTAAGCATGAATAGAGTTACACCGATGCATTACCCTAAGTCTTAAATTCGAACTAGGTGTCTGATAATCTTGTATAGTGATGAGATGTCAAGAGAGTGTGAAGAAATTTGAATAGTCCACTATTGGTACTGAGCTAAAACTTGTCTGGTTAGTCTTGTTAAAAGTAAGCTCTAATAGACAATTAGGAAAGGATCATAGGCCCTTATTCAATATAGTCCATTTATATCCTAATTAAAAGAAACCAAATGAAATTTATCCTTCTTTTATCCAAATAATCTAAGCTTAAAATTAGACCTTTCTCTTTTCACCCCAACAGATCTTTTCTGGGAACAATGTGTTGGCCCTGGTCCCTCCTTGGAAATGTGCACCTCAGCTTATGCCAAAAGCATAAGTTGAGGGTGGCTAATTCATAAACAACCTTCGTTATGGTCCTGACCCAACTTTGGGTATTGTGTACCTTGACTCATGGCAAAGCCATGAGTTGAGGGTGCCTACTATGAGGAATGCTCTGGAAAGTGGGGTTGAAAGAACAAAGAGAGAGAAAGAACAAAAGTAAAGTGACTCAAGAATTAGTTGAAAAGAAAAGTAAAGAATGAGAAAAATACACAAGAAATACAAGCAAGAAAAGAAGAGAGTCACTTACACAAATGAAGAAATAAGAGAAAATAGCAAGGTAAAAGAATATGAGAAACTGGGCGAGATAAAATGATAGAAAGTGGAAGGTTTAGCCGATATGTCAAGAAGGGAAAAAAAGTCACTAAAGTATACCAAAATATACCTTACCTGACCCCGAGCCTATGTTACAAGCTAAGAAATTCCTATCGTGATCCTGAGGGTTGTATAGCGAACTTAAGGCAATGAAAATAAGGGCAAGCTTATGGAAATAGGTATGAATGAGTGTGACTTTATTCTGAGAGCGAGTGTTGAAAAGTAATCCTTATACTCAAACTGAAATCATTGTGTGAAAAAGGAGGATTTTGTTTTAAAGTGAGGACACTAGTTGCAATACCAGAATTGTTAGCACCTCGGTGAGAAATTGAAGAGGATAGGTGTTAGTGCATGGTGAGTCTGTGTCATTTTCTGATCCCACAAAATTCAAGCCTAACTGTGATAGCATGCATAGATTTGATGAGATTAATCGGCATTGATAGCCAAATGATTGCGAAGGATAAAACATGGATACTATTGTACAAAGATTGTGTAGTGAGTCATAGTGCGTCGCTTGAGGACAAACAACGAATTTAAGTTGAGGGTGTTGATATACCGTGGTTTCACGGTATTATTAATACTTTTTCCTTAAGTTTAGTGTGTCCAAAAGCCTTTTTGTGCTAATTTTTATATAAGTTTCTCTTTGTTTTGCAGGAAATCTATCCAAAGCTGAATGCAGAGATTTTGAGCGAAGAAATGCAGAAGAGACCACCTACGGAGCTTATGACAGTCCGTCGTGCTTGTGACGGTCGGTAGGTGGCAGCGTAGTGCAACTGCTGAAGGAAGATGGGGAAGTCTGACCAAGTGTGGGATTACGAAGCTTGTGACGGTCCGTCGTGGCTATGACGGTCCGTCCTGCAAGTTCGTCGTGAAGTTCAGAGAAGTGATCCCAGCACCCAGATTCCAAGAGTTGAAGTGTTTTGGAACGAAGACCCTCGATGGACCGTTGTGCCTATGACGGTCCGTCATACTTGCCGTCGAGGGGAATGAAGAGAGAAGCATAAGAAATTGCACAAGTATGGGACGACGGAGTCCATGACGGTCCGTCATGACCACGACGGTCCGTCGCGAGGTCCGTCGACCCAGCCGCGTTTTGGCAGATTTCCAGCAATTAGAATCCTTGTTTAATTAGGTTTTTGTTTTTTTATAAATAGTTCCAAAAACCTCATTTTTGAGGTTAGACAGTAGATAGTTAGACTCCGTATTGTTAGACTCTTAGATTGTTAAACTCCGTATTGGTAAACATTGTATTGTGAGATTCTTCATAATCATTAGACTTTTTGTGAGATTATTGATTACTTTGAGATTCTTGCAAGTGATTTTTGGAGATTAATCAAGCAAACTTTTGGATTTTACTCTTTCTCATTGAAGTAAGTACATGAATTCTTATCTACTATATTTGAATATTGTGTTTATGGCTATCAGTAACTAAACTCCATAACTAAGGTTGTGGGAACCATAGGCAAATAATGAGATAAATCCTAACTAAAATAACAATTCTGGAATAGTGTTTTGCATGTATTAATAATTCTTTCGCTTAGAAGTCCTTTTAACGGATGGCCAACGTTAGAACTCGCCTTAATGCTACTTGCTGGACCAAGGAGGTAGATAATAGGAAAAGAATTATTAACATAGATTTAGTGTATACTATCTAATAGGCTAGTATTGATTGGTACGAGGTAATAACTTAGTCAAATATCGAATACGATGCTTAATATGAGGTAAGGATAAGGGTTAGGATAGCAACACACGTAGCCGGACCAAGGTGCGGAGTGAGATTTTTTAGATGCCGGACCAAGGATTTAGAAATACATAACTTATTACTTTGCATGCAAGATACTATGAAAGAATTGTTATAGTTAGAGTTATCAAGTTATGAACTTGTGGGGAACACGTAAACCCTAGTTACTTTGATTAATTGATTAAAATCCGACATTCAAATTTGTTTAGTATCTTTTTCAAGTTTGTTAATTAATTTTACTCATTTAGAAATAGAAACCCCCCCTTTATTGTTTTTACTTTCCAAGGAAGTCATTGACCAAACAGTAGTAATAACAGGTTGAAGTTAAGTCTAGACTATTTCCCTCGTGGGAACGATCCCAACCTCACTAGTTGGGTTATTTACTTGACACGACCGCTTTACTTGTTATTTGAGAAGTAAGTTTGAGCGTATCAAATTTTTGCGCCGTTGCCGGGGAGTCTAGCTTTTAGATTAACCTGAACCTATTACTATAGTTTAGTTGATATTTTCTTGATTTTAGTTTGTTTTATTGTTTTTGATTTCTTTTCAGAACTATCCTCCTCGTATGCCAAATACACGGAGAGGAAGAGAACCCTTGTTTCCCTACGATCACGAGTTAGAGTGTACACTACACAATATGAATCGAAACTTGGGAATAAATGATGAGGATCCGAACCAGAACATCCTAGCTCCGGTTGATGTTCATGGTCAGATGTTACCCGATGCTCCGGGTGAACATCAACAGAGGGGAAAAAATCCCGTTCCACGACCCCAAGCATACTACAGAGGGTATGATAACATAGCAGACTCGGATGGGCCACTTGTCTTTCCCCTTTTGCCCACAGGCCAAACTTTTGTGGTAACCAGTAGCCTGATGCAAATGCTCACTGCCAGAGGTTTGTTTTCAGGGCTACCTTCTGCGGATCGACATGCCCATATAGCTAAGGTAAAGGCAGTGTATAAAAGTTGCGTAGGTAGGCCTGATTTCGATTTAGATGTAACAGGTCTCAGAGTGTTTCCTCTCTCACTGACGGGAGCGGCTGCTATATGGTTCACTGAGCTCCCATACAACTCAATCTTCACTTGGAACCAATTAAGAGATGTCTTCTTTGCACGCTACTATCCAGTCTCCAAGAAACTAAACCACAAAGACAGAGTGAACAACTTTGTTGCACTACCAGGAGAGTCAGTTAGTAGTTCTTGGGATAGATTAACCTCATTCTTGAGAAAAGTTCCAAATCACCGTATAGATGATGAGTCACTGAAGGAATACTTCTATCAGGGAGAGGATGATAACAATAAAGCGGTGTTGGACACTATAGCAGGTGGATCTTATGGGGAGTGTCCTTATGCTGAGATCGCTGAAAAATTAGAGAAAATCTCCCAGAATAACAAAGCTTGGAGTACTAGGAAGTCTGATACAGGGTGAAACACCTTCGCAGTTCAGTCCACTCACAACCCAGCCACAGATGAGATTCGGGAAGAAATGGCTCAGATGAGAACTGAGCTTGGGTTGGTACTAAAACATGTCACAGGGGGTGCAGAAAAGATAAATACAGTCAACTACTTGGCCAAACCACCACCTCCTAATGATGAGTGCTATTATGCGGAGGACACTTATGCAGTAAATGAGCAGACGGGGGGTTTCCGACCAAGCGCCCAAGGCTCAAATCAGTATAATTGGTGCCAAGGTCAAGGGAACCAAGGTCGGAACTATGGTAACTACAACCGTGAGGGTCATTATGTCCGATATGGAAACTACCACCGCGACAACAACTTTAACAGGGTAACTATGCTAATAGAAACGACAGGAATGGGCCCTATGTCCCTCCTCAAAATCGTGAAGTTACTCCTAAGGATGGTGGAGATAGTATGGCACGAGTTGAGGATATGTTGCACAAAATGATGAGGAGGTTCGACACTAGTGATGAACACATTAAAGAGTTGAGGTGCGATTTAGCTAGTATTGGGCAAAAAGTTGATAAACATGCAATTTCGATTAAACAGATGGAATTGCAAGTGGCCCAATTATCTGCGACAGTGAACACACGGCAACCGGACCTCTTCCTAGCAACACAGTCCAAAATCCAAAGAATGATGCGCACTGTAGGCAATCACTACTCGGGGTTGTTGGAAAACCATTGACCCACCTATGCCATCTACTGAGGGAAATGTGAGAAAGGATAATGATAATGTGGTAAAGGGTAGTGGTGAAGCAGAGGAAAGTAATGGAAAAGATGCAGAAGTACCTATCAAGGTAATTCCCATGCCTAGGCCACCACCACCCTTCCCTCAGTGATTAGTGAAAAAGACCGAGGATGGTAAATACCGGTGTTTCATAACAATGTTGAAGCAACTTTCTATCAATGTCCCATTGGTAGAAGCTCTAGAACAAATGCCCGGTTATGCCAAATTTATGAAAGATCTGGTCACCAAGAAAAAATCAGTTACTTTCGAGGATGATGATAGACTGCAGCATTGTAGTGCTATTGCTACAAGATCCCTCGTACAAAAGAAAGAAGATCCTGGTGCGTTCACTATTCCTTGTACAGTTGGGTTATTACATTTTGCGAAAGCATTATGTGATCTGGGGGCAAGCATAAATCTCATGCCCCTCTCGATTTACAAGAAATAGGGTTTGGGGGATCCAAAAACCACTGCGATGCGGCTACTGATGGATGATCGGACAGTGAATAGGCCCATAGGGATACTCCATGATGTGCTAGTAAAAGTGGAGTCATTCATCTTTCCGGCTGATTTTGTTATTCTTGATTGCGAGGTCGATTTTGAAGTGCCTATTATTCTTGGGAGGCCATTCCTTGCTACAGGCAGAGCATTAGTTGATATGGAGAAGGGACAGATGACATTTCGGTTGAATAATGAAGAAGCGACCTTCAACATTTGTAGGACCATGAGGCAGAGTGGTGAGCTCCAATCGGTATCTGCCATATCCCACAAAGAAAAGATGAAGAAGGAGACTGAATAAAAAATGCAAAACAAGAGTTTATGGTTGGGGATTTGGTGCTTGTAGACAGTTCTGGGGTGCCTTGTCTTCCAGGGAAGATCAAGTCCAAATTGACTGGCCCTTACTTGATTACCCAAGTATTCCCTCATGGAGCAGTTGAGTTAAAAGCCAAGGAGGGAGTGCGGTTTAAGAGGAATAGAGATAGAATAAAACTCTATTTTGGGCATAAAGCATCGGGGAATGAAGTGATAGAGGCATACCATCTTGATGAAGTCTGAGTAATCAAGGGTCCCCAGTCGTGCCGCGACATTAAATCAGGCGCTTGTTGGGAGGCAACCCAATACTTATAGTCTTTTTAGTAATGGTAGCATTTTTCTACTAATGGGTTTTTAAATTTGCAGGCACATCACCAGGAAATTCTGCAGAAAATTACTCTGCAGCAGTCACTGACGGACACATCGACGACCGTTGCGCCTGCGACGGACCGTCGTATGCATCCGTCGTACCAAGTACGTTTTTATGCTATTTTGAAACTAGGGCACACACGACGAAACCAATGATGGGTCGTCACAACTGCGACGGACCTTGGTCGGGGAACCGTCGCGTGATTAATGAGTTATACCCGACCCGACCCGGCTGGACCCTTTTTCAAAAACAGACCGTTCAAAGCCCAAAACCTCTCATTTCACCCCATTACTTCATAATTCCTCTCATCTCCCCTCTCTTTTCAACTTCCACATTCCCTCCCGATGATCTTTGCCCCCTAAAATTCTTCAACGCCCTAGAGTTATCATCTACTAGTCGGAGCTGCTGCTGTGGGTGTCTACTTTGCCAACTAAGTAATTGTCCATTTGCTTTTTCTCCATTTCTAAGGTATGTGTCTCTAAATTTATACTCATTTATCTTGACTTTTTGTTTACTAGTTAGTATTAAGCTTAGTTCCTCATCGTATGTCGTTTACTTTAGACGATTCTGTCTAACCTAGGTTACAAATGTTCGAAATTGCCATGTTTACCACCCTAGACATAGGTGCTTTTGCATTGCTAGTTTCCTAGTCAATTGGGTTAGACACATGTAGGTCCAAAAAACTACAAGGTTGATGTGGGTTCATCGGGGATGCTTAGGTTAGACACTGTTGTTCAGAATGAGACCCCGATGACGGACCGTCGTACCCACGACGGACCGTCGTAGGGTCCGTTGCAAAAGCACTAGCACTCCTGTCCCAACGGACACATGTGACGGATCGTCGTACTCACGACGGTCCGTCCTGCACAACTGTTTTGGTTGTCAGAGACCCTATTTCTAGGGGTCTCTCATTTTTTCCCAAGTGTTCCCCAACAGACACATGTGACGGACCATCGTCTTCACGACGGTCCGTCCTGCACAACCATTCTGGTTGTCAGAGACCCTGTTTCAAAGGGTCTCTCATTTTTTTTCCAAGTGTCCTTCAACGGACACATGTGACGGACCGTCGTACCCACGACGGACCGTCCTGCATGACCGTCATGACGGTCAGAGACCCCTCTCCTAAGGGTCTCCATATTTTTTCTCAAGTGTCCTACGACGGACATCTACAACGGACCATCGTACCTGTGATGGTCCTTCCTGCACATACCGTCATGCTAGTCAGAGACTCTCCTTTAGTGTTCTCTATATATACATAGTCCAAGTAAAACACGACAGACCTCACGATGTTCCGTCGTAGTCACGATGAGCCGTCACCAGGACCGTCATGTATCACTATTTCTACAGCATTGACATACTATTTTCACTGTTTTATTTCTTATGGTTTCACTTGTCTTGTTTGCCACTACTCGTACTACTATTGATCCTTTGCAGGTACTATCTACTATGGAACCCAAGCAAGAACGAATCTACGCACGCGGGCGATCATAGTCTGTCGCCCCGTCTGCCCGCATGGTCATCGGCTCTGATGATGAGCGTGACCCTGAGTATGTGCCCCCAGGCACTTCCACTCCTTCCCATGCTGCACGTGCTCCAAGATCCACACCCAAAAAGGTGGCGTCTGGCGTAGTCACTGCCTCCCTATCTGATGAGGAGCGCACACTGACCGGCACACCCGCTGGGTCAGCCACAAATGAGGAAGGAGCGTCAGGCTCCTTAGGAGTATCATGGTCCGAGGAAGCATCTTGATCTGCTGAGGTTCCCGCACCCGCCACTGCTGTAGCGTCGGCCTCGTCTGATGAGGCTGACAGTTCAGACTCTACATCTGGCTCACCAGCTCAGATCCCCACCCCAGCCACTGACCAGCCCAACCGATGGTGTGTCGACGGGCAGTTTCAAGTCTACTCCGACGCCAAGTTCCTGACTGATAAAAGAGTGATGACTCGAACACTCACTTTGGAGTGGCCGGTACTTACAGGGAGTCTCCCTACGATGCCTGAGATGCAGCACCTCTTCACCAGGCATCGCTTGGAGTGGACAGCACGTCCGTTGGGACGATATAGTGAAGAAATGGTCCAAGAGTTCTACGCATCCTACGTAGAGACTCTCCGATCACAGATCGATAGGCGGGCTACCCACGCTAAATAGGCCCCACTGAGCAGGTCCGAGTCCGGGGCGTACAGGTTGACATTTACCTGCCAGCCATCCGCTGGTATCTATACGGCAAGAGTGTTGATGCTACTCGGACCCCCCTCAGTGCCGAGTTTGACTACCCCTGGCAGATAGTTAAGGATGGCCAGTTCTTGCGCGATCCATCACTAAGAGAGACCACCAAGAGGTGGATGGCCCTGCACCTGTCAGTAGATGGAGAGGGTGCCGATTGGGTGACTGAGCCGAAGGGGGCCATCAAGAAGGACAACCTCACGTTCACAGCAAAGTTCTTGTGGATTCTTGTCCGTCACTGTCTTTCCCCCACAATTGCTGATAATAGCGTTACCTGGGATCGAGCAGTGTTAATGGCGGCGATGATAGCCGGATTCGAGGTGGACTTCGCATGGCTTCTCCAGGCAGTCATGCACGAGAGGGCATTCAAGGTCACTACTACCTACCCTTTCCCGTGCATGATCTTTGCCCTTTGCAGGTCTGCAGGTGTGCCCATATGGCACGTAGATCAGCTTAAGACCCCGCAGGGCACTGTTGACGTCGGCCTCATCAGAGATGAGGCCAATGAGTTGGCTCCACGTAGAGGGCCCGGTCCAGAGTTGCCTCTACTTGCTGATGATCTTGCTGATACGCTAGCCCAGGCCCGCACAGCTACACAGGCGTCCACTGACACTACCCCGGTTGAGTCTATCCCGGGTAGTAGCACGCCCCGAGCTCCTCTCGCACAGCCCCTCTACCGGCACTGGTCCCGCTTGCAAGGGTCTAAAGACAAGAGGTACAAATGGCCACTCTTCTGCATCGTATCCAACCATGGATGTAGAAGTCGATTACTAATTCCGAAGAGCGCCTAGAGAGGAAAATGGTGCAGTTTACAGAGCGGAAGATCGCTGAGGTTAACCAGCTCATGGACGCCTTTGAGTTGAGAGTGCTAGCCCGACTAGCCCCTCCAGTGGATGTGTCGACTCTTCAGGCTGTAGTCAACAGTCTTCGTGCAGACATCGACACGATCTTAGAGGCTAGGGTTCCAGAGTTTGAGGCCCCTTTTGTCGAGCCTGCTGAGGACACCATGTTTGCGGCCCTTTTTGCTACTTTAAAAATTCCACCACCTCCCCCTCGAGAGAGTGACAAGAGACATAGGGTTGGAGCAGAGGACGAGGCGCGAGCAAGGAAGAAGGAGCACCGAGAGATGGAGGCTGCGTGGAGAGCCTCACTTGCTGAGGAGGCGGCGCACCAGATGAGAGCATCAGAGTTAGCGACTGGGGCGTCTAGCTCCTGCACTGTAGATATAGCAGGAGGCACTATTGATGATCCGGTTGTTGCTGAGGACACCACTGAGTAGCCAACTCACTATCCTTTTTTTGGGTTTTCTTGCCTGTGTTCTTTTTCCCCAAAAGACTGATTACTTTTTCTGTTGAACCGGCATGTTTATATCTTTTTTACATAGTTTAATTCTGGAGCATGATGGTTAAAATTATATCCTGATAAACTGGAAAATAATGCATGACTAGGCATAGTAACTGATAATGGTATGGCTCTAAGCATGAAATGGAGTTACACCATTGCATTACCCTAAGTCTTAAATTCGATATAGGTGTCTGATAATCAGGTATAGTGAAGAGATGTCAAGTGAGTGTGAGGAAATTTGAATAGTCCACTATTGGTACTGAGCTACAACTTGCCTGGTTAGTCCTGCTTAAAGTAAGCTGTAATAGACAATTAAGAAAGGATCATAGGCCCTTATTTAATATAGCCCATATCTAGCCTAAATAAAAGAAACCAAATGAAATTCATCCTTCTTTGATCCAAATAATCTGAGCTTAAAATTAGACCTTTCTCTTTTCATCCCAACTGATCTTTTCTGGGAACAATGTGTTGGCCCTGGTCCCTCCTTAGACATGTGCACCTCATCTTATGCCAAAAGCATAAGTTGAGGGTGGATAATGCATAAACAACCTTTGTTATGGCCCTGACCCAACTTTGGGTATTGTGTACCTTCACTCATGGCAAAGCCATGAGTTGAGGGTGGCTACTATGAGGAATGCTCTGGAAAGTGGGGTTGAAAGAACAAAGATAGAGAGAGAACAAAAGTAAAGTGACACAAGAATTAGTTGTAAAGAAAAGTAAAGAAAAATAAAAATACACAAAAAATACAAGCAAGAAAAGAAGAGAGTCACTCACACAAATGAAGAAAGAAGAGAAAATAGCAAGGTGAAAGAATATGAGAAACTGGGCGAGATAAAATGATAGAAAGTGGAAGGTTTAGCTGATATGTCAAGGAGGGCAAAAAAAAGCACTAAAGTATACCAAAATATGCCTTACCAGACCCCGAGCCTATGTTACAAGCTAAGAAAGTCCAATCGTGATCCTAAGGGTTGTATAGCGAACTTAAGGTAGTGAAAATAAGGGCAAGCTTATGGCAATAGGTATGAATGAGTGTGACTTTGTTCTGAGAGCGAGTGTTGAAAATTAATCCTTATACCCAAACTGAAATCATGTGTGAAAAAGGAGGATTTTGTTTTAAAGTGAGGACACTAGTTGCAATACCAGAATTGTTAGCACCTCGGTGAGAAATTGAAGAGGATAGGTGTTAGTGCATGGTGAGTCTGTGTCATGTTCTGATCCCACAAAATTCAAGCCTAATAGTGATAGCATGCATAGATTTGATGAGATTAATCGGGATTGATAGCCAAATGATTGCAAAGGATAAAACATGGATACTATTGTACAAAGATTGTGTAGTGAGTCATAGTGCGTCGCTTGAGGACAAACAACGAATTTAAGTTGAGGGTGTTGATATATCGTGGCTTAACGGTATTATTAATACTTTTTCCTTAAGTTTGGTGTGTCCAAAAGCCTTTTTGTGCTAATTTTTATATAAGTTTCTCTTTGTTTTGCAGGAAATATGTCCAAAGCTGAATGCGGAGATTTTGAGCGAAGAAATGCAGAAGAGACCACCTATAGAGCTTATGACGGTCTGTCGTTCTTGTGACGGTCTGTAGGTGGCAGCGTAGTGCAGCAGCTGATGGAAGATGGTGAATTCTGACCAAGTGTGGGATTACGAAGCTTGTGACGGTCCGTCGTGGCTATGACAGTCCATCCTGCTGGTTCGTCGTGAAGTTCAGAGAAGTGATCCCAGTACCCAGATTCCAAGAGTTGAAGTGTTTTGCAACGAAGACCCTCGACGGACCGTTGTGCCTATGAACGGTCCGTCATACTTGCCGTCGAGGGGAATGAAGAGAGCAGCAGAAGAAATTGCACAAGTATGGGACGCGGAGTCCATGGCGGTCCGTTGTGACCACGACAATCCGTCGCGAGGTACGTCGACCCAGCCCCGTTTTGGAAGATTTCCAACAATAAGAATCCTTGTTTAATTAGGTTTTTGTTTTTTTATAAATAGTTCGAAAAATCTCGTTTTTGAGGTTAGACAGCAGATAGTTAGACTCCGTCTTGTTAGACTCTTAGATTGTTAAACTCCGTATTGGTAAACATTGTATTGTGAGATTCTTGATAATCATTAGACTTTTTGTGAGATTATTGATTACTTTGAGATTCTTGCAAGTGATTTTTGGAGATTAATCAAGAAAACTATTGGATTTTACACTTTCTCATTGAAGTAAGTACATGAATTCTTATTTACTATATTTGAATATTGTGTTTATGGATATGAGTAACTAAACTCCATGACTAGGGTTGTGGGTACCATAGGCAAATAATGAGATAAATCCTAACTAAAATAACAATTTTGGAATAGTGTTTTGCATGTATTAATAATTCTTTCGCTTAGAAGTCCTTTTAACGGATGGCCAACGTTAGAACTCGCCTTAATGCTACTTGCCGGACCAAGGAGGTAGATAATAGGAAAAGAATTATTAACATAGATTTAGTGTATACTATCTAATAGGCTAGTATTGATTGGTACGAGGTAATAACTTAGTCAAATATCGAATATGATGCTTAATATGAGGTAGGATAAGGGTTAGGATAGCAACACACGTAGCCGGACCAAGGTGCGGAGTGAGATTTTCTAGATGTCGGACCAAGGATTTAGAAATAAATAACTTATCACTTTGCATGCAAGATACTAGGAAAGAATTGTTATAGTTAGACTTATCAAGTTATGAACCAGTGGGGAACACGTAAACCCTAGTTACTTTGATTAATTGATTAAAATCCAACATTCAAAGTTGTTTAGTGTCTTTGTCAAGTTTGTTAATTAATTTTACTCATTTAGAAATATAAATCCCCCTTTATTGTTTTTACTTTCCAAGGAATTCATTGACCAAACAATAGTAATAACAGGTTGAAGTTAAGTCTAGACAATTTTTCCTCGTGGGAACGATCCCAAACTCACTAGTTGGGTTATTTACTTGACACGACCGCTTTACTTCTTATTTAAAAAAGTAAGTTTGAGCGTATCAATAGTCTCAAAGGTGAATTAGATCCTATACCTTAACGTTTGATGAAGATTTTATGGTGAAATCGTCCCTTACAGCTCCCAAAATCTCCCATTAGCTTGTCTTCAATGGTGTCTTCCAATAGAGAGAGAAAGAAAAGAGAAGGAAAAGAGTTTTCTTTTTGAGAGTTGTAATTAGACTATGGGATTGGGGTCTTTATATGGTGGTTAATTAACTTAATTAAACTCCCTTACACCCTTAATTAACTACCTAACCCCTTCACTAATTAAATGAAAGTAAGTTAAAACGTGTAGGAAAATTAGACCCATTGACGGTACGTCTTTGAGTCGACTGTCAATATGCCCTTCAATGCTGGACATCCGTCGTTCTTATCAGAGACTATGAAACTGGGGTCCTTCAACAAAAATTCTAAGTGTTGTTCGATAGTAGGCAACGACGCCTCGTTTATCCACACATAGATCGTGGACCGTATCTCGTGGTTACACACTGCCCAAGCAATGTTGACACCAACGTGCAGGGGTCTTCCTCAAGGGTCCTTGGGGAGTCATACCCGGATGTTTCGACCATGAATCAACTTTAACACATTTTATACACCCTTCCACAAAATTTCATAAATTTCTGAATCCTAAAAGCTAGTCAAATAGGCTAAGGCACACTAGTACCTTCTTGAACAAATTTCCAGACGTCATGGACGTTCTCGGACATTTTGGTTTCTAAACTTCCTAAATGACCTATATTTATTAAAATGACCCTTAAAATAGTATCCAAACCTCATGACACTTATGTTAGGCTTTAAGACATGTCTAGATTTTCAAAATGTTACATTATCCCCCCCCCCCCACTTAGGAACATTCGTCCCCGAATGACACTATAACTCTTTTGAAGGATGGAATAAACTCAACACTAGCAGCCCAACCAACAACACTACATAACAGTATCAACCATATCTAAATTCACAAGACAATTCAAAATTTTAAATATCCACACATAAGACTCAATTATCACATTATGAGGAATTTCCTTCTCACAACAACATGATCTCAATATAATTTCCATGAGTCAGTTATGCCAAATTTCAGCCCAACAACATGCTACATATCATTTCATGAAGACTCACCAATCATAATGCACCACATAATTCAAA